>JAILXH010014915.1:0-22753 GCA_023558415.1 Piaractus mesopotamicus | reverse complement strand
ATGAATTGTTTTTTTTTTTTTTTGAGATTTTTTTGAAATACTAACTAGCACCACAGACGTGTATTACTGTGCAAAAGTCAAAGACGATCCCTCCACTAAAGAAAAAAGCAGAAAACTAAATATATTTAAAAACTACGCAGAAGCAATCTTTTTAACCAATCTTTTTGTTCTTCAACACCTCCAAAGTTCAGTCTTGGAAGCTGGTTGCATTTCCTGCTTCTCATGATCCAGTAATCCCAAACACTTTTAATGATGTTGAGGTCTGGACTCTGGACAGTCCATTATTTTGAGAACACCAGCAGCTTCTTTGAACTTGAATTTTTTCCTTTTTTTGTCACAGTGGAAGGATGGACAGAAACACCTGTGGATTTTTTCAGATCTGAATCAACAGTGGAGCTTGATTTTCTCCTCTCTCTCAAAGATGAAAGCTTTAAGTACTGTTTATCTGAAAGCTTTAAGTACTGTTTATCTGATGGTATTATTTGAGGTGGTCTTCTACATCTTGCACAGTTGCTAGGAGCCCCAATTTCTCGTTAAAACAATTTAACTAGTTTTGAAAATTCATGTTTTTACTAATTTTCCTTTGACTTCTCTTTTCTTTGTGCAAGTGCATTATCTTATATCTAATCCCATAAGAAATATCTCCTGAAAAATTAACTCGTACTTAATAGCCAATTTGACTGAAAATTAATTAAATAAAGGTACCGTGTTTATTAGCCTCTTTTTAAGTGGCTAGCAGTAAGGATTTGTGAGCGGCAATGGTAGCATAATGCATGTTGGGAAATGTAGTGAGAGAACACCGATGGATGAAAACACAAAAATTGAGAATTCTGTAAAACCAATGAAGCTGAAAGTTGCAATGCTGCACAACAGAATACTACATGAGATATTAAATGCTAGTTCCAGGCTGGAGTGCCCCTTTAAGAGTGTGTCTAGGGAGGTGTTTGATCCAGTGCCTGCAGACTGGTGGCTTCACACAGCTGCAGGACAGCAGTGGTTGCTACCTGAGCACAGGAGGCCAGGGGAGATGCTAATCACACTCTGCTACTGCAGCTGGGAACCTGCACGGCCTCCTGAAGGTGTGATACACACACACAATGCAGCCGCAAAGGGGGTGGCCGGCGGGTGGCAAGCAGAAGCAAGTGACCTACAGATAGCTCCATTCAAGTGTGTGTGTGGCTGTCTGTGTGAAAGTCATTGACTCATGATCTCTCACCATAACTCACAAACTCTTAATGCAAGGAAGGAGATGGTTTTAAGCCCATGTCTTCATTAGATGGACCTCCTGACCTTTTGCATGCCGAACGTTTTCCGACCCCACTCATTCACCAAAGTTACATCATCTCCTTCACTCCATCATGAGTTATATTTAGTGTGAAGAACAACCCCTGTGACAATTAGGAGAAGAGAAGGTGGAAGTTCCAACATAAAGGCAATCAGGGAAACACCACACTGGGGATCATAAATCAGTGGTTTTGGGGAGCACTGGGAGGTCTGGGAAGTGCACATTTCCCCGTTATTCTTCTCAGGAAGCCCAACACCCTGCTCCTGAACCCAGGGTCACATGTGGTCACGACCTTGGAAAGGGCCATTGTGCATCTGAAACCATAGCAACCAGAGAAGCATAAGTAACATAACAGAAGAAAAAAAAAAACATAGGCCAACATAAATGACTGTACTGATCTATAACTACTAGCCGGAACACTGTAGCAGCTGCAAAAACAGACTATATGGCAGAACAATGCCCATTCTCCAACCCAAAGTTTAGGCCTTGAGACACAAAGTGAATTTTGGGTAATAATGATATATACAATATGACATACTAGAAAATATAAACTTGACTTAAAAAGATTAAGTGAACACTGGATAAACATTTAAACTGCACTTACTGATCTGACTGAGTTTATGATATTATAATAATAATATATAAAATCAGAGCTATATATACAATATTCTATATAGCATTATACAGAGAGATTCACTTGAAAGAGGTTCCGAATATTCTGCTGTAACCCCTGTTAGGATGAAGCAATCTGAACCAAGAAAAATATGCTACATGCCGTGATGTATGTGTAATCGATTGCATTACATGCGATGCTGGAAGTGATCTCTGTTTTCTGCCAGACACCTTTCGAAGTGGCGCTCCATGTTCCTGAACGTTCCTTGCCTGAACAATGTTCCTTGGCTAAACAACAGCGCCTGCCCGACGCAGGGGCATCCCAGTTTGTTTGAAGCTCTATATACTGAGGAGCACATTGCACATTATTTTGTTCAGATTGCTTCATCCTAGCGAGGGTTATTACAGAATATTCGGGGCCTCTTTCGAGTGAATCTCCCTGTATATGCATCCATTATATAATGTAGAAAATATATTTAATATGCCATTTTGTAGTGGTGTCCAATAACATAGTAAAGAATATCTAGTGCACCACAGAAGGTAGCGTACCCTAAAAGTCAAATGCAAAGGTTTAGGCACCCCTGGTGAAATTACATTTATGCATCCTCTAAGCCACTTATCCTCCTGGGTTGGATGCTGGAGCCTATCCCAGCGCTCATTAGACGGAAGGCAGGAAACATCCTGGACAGGTCAACAGTCCATCGCAGGGCAGACACACAAACATATTTAATGACCCTAATGACCTGACTGCAGAAAACTGACAGAGACACAGGGAGAACATGCCAACTCCACACCCTTCTTCAACCTTCAAGAAGGACCCTTCTTGCTGTGAGGCGGCAGCACTACCAACTGCACCACCGCTTACTGTTTTACAGAGTACTCTTAATTTGCTGAGATATTGGTAAATCTGTGGCCTTTGAAAAATGCTAGAAATAATGCACGGAAATTTGCAGTAAAGTGCCATATTTAAGTTTATTCCCTGTAGAGAATGTGCTGAAACATGTCATTTGACTGTATGTTCAAACTTTCGCATAAGACTGTGTAATGCACTGTGTTGCAACAGCACGTGACCACTGTGGCAAACTCATTAGCAAACCTATGTGACCTTAATATGTGGAATAGTTTGCTTGAATTCCAAATTCTGTGCCCTACAACAATTCTGTAAATTGTATTTCTAATCAGAAATTCCCAATATTTAGGGAACAGTGATTAGGATACCTATATAATGCTTCTGATTTACCACTGTAGGGAATAGTAATTAGGTGACTATTTCTGGTCCCTATAGTTGTTCACTGCAAATAAACTCAGTAACTGAAATCATCTTAAATGTACTTAATGTATCTAATAATTCTCATTTTGAGATTATTAGAAGATTATTTAACTTACATCTGAATATTTTGAGTGTTTTAAGTTACTTTATCTATAAAAAATATCTTATTCTATTGGCAGTTAACAATCTCAAAATATTAGATTACAGATATTGACTACATTTAAGATGTTTTCACTTGCTAAGATATTATTTTTTTCCTGATCTATATAATAGTGTTCTGTATAGTCCTCCTGATTGACCAAGGTAGGAATAATGACTAAGGGACCATTTTGGCCCCTTTAATAGTGTTTTGTAAAGTACTCCTGATTTATTAATGTAGGGAATAGAGATTGGAAGACCGTTTTGAACAAGGCGTGAGCCTCCAGATTTGGCCTACATACCTGGGTCAACAAAGAGAACTTCCAGAAAAATTCAGAACACCAAAAGATGCTGCAAGGCTCCATTCTGCAAGCATCCATGCTAGGGGCCTCCAGACTGTTAGAAGCCTTATGAACCCCACACCACCAGCAGCCACGTGGCTGACCGTGACATCCAGCCCATTTAACATTTTAGCCTCATTTCTCACGTCCATGACCCTGTCCGGCCCTGCCACTCCAATTCCCAACTGCTGAGTGCGGTCATCACTTAGGGCCTGACACTGCTGACAAAGCTGATGGAGGTAGACATGTTACAACACAGTCCTCTTGAGCCATGGACCTGGATGAAAGGCCAAAGCAGCCACTCCACATACTCAAGAGGCTCTCTGGCTCTTTCAGTCAGGCCATGGAAACCCGATCACAACAGGCTCATTAGAATGAGGGGAGGAGGAGAGAAAGATAGCGAGCCGCCAGGGAGCAGGCCAGCCTGGGCTTCTTCTGGAGGAGCCAGAGGCTGAGGAGCCACAGGGTGGTGACAGTAATGAGCACCACACACAGTTCATATGCCACACCACCCTTCTTCTTTTTTATTATAAAAAAACAAGGATAAAATAATATCAAGATTTGACACGCCTATTGAATTTTTATGCGAATAGGTAATGTGGCCTTCAAAACTAATCCGCATCAAATCGCATTCTTTGAAAACGCTATTTTTTCCCTCAAATATTATATTACTGTAAATGATCATTTCAGTGATTTACTGTTTCTAGTAAAGGAATCTTTCCAAAAAGAAGTTTTACCTATTAAACCTCTGCAACTAGACACAAAACATGATATAAACATAAAAACTATTGAAAGAATGTCTTTTATTTTGTCTTTTACATGATTGTCCAGAAATATTATATTACTACAAATTATCATTCAAATTATTTACTAGTTTCTAGTATTTTTTTTTTTAGTGTGAGTAAAAGAATATGCTGTTTTTCACATATTTCAACTTTGATTTACGCAGCCTGGGACAAAATATCCCTTAAAAAAGACTGTCTTTTATTTTTTCTTATTTTACTATGAATTATCATCAAATTATTTACTGGTTTCTTGTACATTAAATGAAAATCTTTGAGCATACTCATGAAGAGGTTTTTTCACATCTTTGACTTTTGATTCATGCAACCTGAGACAAAACATCTTAAAAAAACAAAAGTTGGAATCGTATTGGTATTGGTATCTTTTATGACTTCTGTTCCAGTTTGAGAGGCTAACACCCATGTAGGCCATGCTAAATGTGCCCAGAAATAACACCGGGCCTCCCTACTGTCTCTGAGATTGCCCGCCTAGGAGCCTGGCACACGCCACAGCACACATAAAAAAAAACAGTGGATTACACTCATATAGCGTATTTCAAAAATGCAAAGCTCTCACTTGCCCCTTCCTCTGCGCTCAATAAATTTAATGCTTTTTTTTCTTCCCTTCGTTTCCAGGTAGGCATTTTCCAGAAGAAGGTGGCAGGTCATTGATAACAATGACACAAAGCAGTTACTACGTAAACAGTTCGGAGAGTGGCGGGTAGTGTACCGCCGCACGCGCAAATGCACCTTGGCCACTTTCCCTTTCCTCTGTAATCAGAGAGCTGGGGCTAATTACCACGAAAGATAACCCTTAAGTTCAGTGGAGAGGGACAAGGAGACAAAGTTGAAAGTGATTATGGGGCAGGGCTAGAGAGATGGGGTAGGGGAGGGGGAGGGGGTTAAAGGGGCGGTTTTTCAGACGCTGCCATGGGCTCCTGACAATAGTCCAGGTGTAGCTCAGCTCTCTGGACAGAAGCCTATCTGACAGGTGACCACAAAGCCGACTAACAAGCAGGTAATTACCCTACTAAGGTAATTTACTGAACTAAGTGCTACTTTCGCCGCCCTGTTGGTGTGACTGTGTGCAATTACACACCAAGGCCTAACAATGGCCCATGTGTGCCTTTCACAAGGTGGGCCGGGTCAGCCAGCAAGAGAGCGTCCAGTGCGCATACGCATGACATTGAACAGACACACAAAGGGCGACACTAGCACATGAACATGTCCAAAAGCAAGGTGGTGCATTGTGCAGGTCCCTAAGGCATTACTGGAAACTACGCCACAGGTTTATGGTCCAGCAAGCCCACATAATATTAAGAAGTCTGTAACGAGTTCCAATTTAAACCAAAAGACTATAATTAGACGTTATAATGCCCCATATGCTGGGGACGTGTAGCATGCCGCAAAGTGAATGACTGCACAAAGCCAATATAATTAGAGTACATTCTCTACAGAGTACTTTTGTTTGTTTATTTATTTATTTAAACCTGCCATATTAAACAATAGACCTGAAACACTGCTATGGCTAATTTTAGAGATGTGCTCTTGAAAGTGGCCGTGCCGAGAGGACACCTACTCTGCTTTAGTAAAGCAGCAGAAGTATAAGGTACAGCCTGTCTGCCACGTAAAGATGAATTTAAATTAGCATTAACATTTTTTCCTCTTTTCAAGCTACAGCCTGATAAATTATTGAAGTGCTACCTGGGTAGAACAAGACAAAGAGGAACTCCTTTTGATTCCTCTGTGCATCCACTGTGGCAATATGAAAATGTAAGAGGTGAATAATAAGGACATCCCTGGCTTCTAAACAGACAGCGTTGAATAAGTAAAAACTTCTCCCAAGGAATGTAGGAAAAAACAAAATAACTTTTGTTCACAAGGACATACGCTGCAGAGCATTATGAGCAGGCAAAAAAATGCTTTAAATTGTTATAAAGCACCATTTGTGCATTTAAACAGCTTCTACTACAGCATAAAAGAGTAACACAAACAAGTAAAACTGTATTCAGACCACGTTTCAACCAAAAGTCTTTTTTATACAGTGTAGAGTACAAATGGCACTGTACAGCCTCAGCTGATGTGTGCCTGTTACAGACACAATTTGTCTTATCAGATACATGTGAGGGATGCAGAGACATGGGAATTGTGGGCCAATGCAGATACCTAATACTTTTCCTGTAAGCACTGGTGCCAACACTGAAGCCAATACATAAACATTTGTAAAATAAAGAAACTGGAACTAGATCCACCTGCATTAGCATAAGAGAGAAATATAACGATAATTTCAGGAGGCTTACAAATGCATTTAAATGATAATGCAGATATTTTAGCACAGAGGCCCATCATCACCTAAACGCTCTGTTCTTCCGGAATACAACACATCATCAAATGTGGATTAAATTTTTTTCTGATGCTGATGTGTTTTTAAGCAAGTATCTCCTGATACTGATATGATTCCAATATTATTGTGCATCATTAGTGAGGTGAGATCCAATAAGTATGAGATTTAGCCATCTACTACCGAACACGATAGTAAAGGTTAGTTAATGGTTCCATTCCAGTTCCAAGCATAGAAGCATAGAAATGGACATATATCTGATCTGTATGAGGTTTAAGGAGGAGCTTATAAATGTTTACAAATTCCTTAAATATAGTGCGTAAATGATAAAAATACATTTAAAATATCATTATCAATGAATTTGCAAAAAAAACTAAACTAAAACATCTAATTCTTAATTATCACCCCCTTACTGTTAGTAAAAACTTACAAATGGCCTGGAAATAGCTTCCAAAGAACAAGCTGTTTAAAAGATCTTTAACAATGAGAACAAGAACAAATGCTTAGTTCATGACTTAGTGTACTGCAGCCATTTCCATCAATATGTATAATTCCATCAGCAGCACATCTGGTTTGATTCAATTAAGAAATGAGTAGACAAACTAGTAATTGAATAGTAACTGTAACACGCATTTTGACTAATTTTGATATTCTAGTATCCATAAGAAATCATGAACAGATATCTGACTAACTGCAGGTAAGGAAAAAGCAACTGCAAAAAAAATTAATTAATAAATAAACTGACAAAAATAAAGAAAAGCTGTAAGTTTACTTTTTTAGATAACAGCACTGGTATTGCACAAAATCAGTGCAGCACAGAGAGGAATATAACTGAAATTTTGTTTTATTATTCAAAAACAGCTGAGGGAAATCAGTAGATTTTCATGTGGGATGGGTAATAGAGGCTGCTTCTTCAGATAAGCTAATGAACACAAACAGAGATAACAAGTGTCACGTTGGATGCTGATGAGGACTCAACTTATTTTCTCCTCAGTGGACAATGTACCAACGTGCTATTTATCAGAAAAATATATTTAATTGTTTCTTATTAACTTCACATAAATTAACAAAAATAAATAAATAAACAGATTTTGTGATTTAATCTTAATTAAGAATACTGACTGTATATGTATACAGGATTTTGTTTTCCACATAAAATCATTTTGGATTTTAAATAAACCTTTTTTTGTAGATTAACAATGGCATATTATTCTGGATGTCCCTTCACTTTTAATAAGAACATTTAAAAGCTGAAGTAAATTGGTTACAGGCAAGAGTATATAAAGCCCACAGCAGCTACTCTGAGCGTGGCAAAAACAAGGCAAAGCTGAAGTCAGCTTCTTATATGCCAGCTTGTTGTTCTTCTCAGGTGCCAGACTGCAACTGCTGTACTAGCGAATAGAAAAATGCGAAAAAGAAGTTGGCGAACAGGAAGCCAACTTCAGCCTCGTCAAAACCGGGCTGAATGTCATCTGTCTAATATGTGCGTCTTTTAAACTCGAGTTTGATCAATGACTGTCAGATGCTGCTGTAATTTAGTAAATATCACAAGCCATTCACACTATCATTTTCAGCAGTTTGTTGGCCGAGATCGAACTGTTGCTTGAAGTAGCTGGCTGAGGAAGGAGCGCTGCACATGGATAGCCGGCTAATCTCCATGCTAGGCTAATGGCTAACGGCTAAGTCCAGGGGACAGGCTTTTACAATCTGACATCTGCTCCTTTAACAATAAACTGGACTAACTTATCACATTATTTGCATTTATGTGCATACCAGTAAAATGGTAATGACAAAACTAATACCTTAAAATAATTTTGATTGGTATATCACTCACTACTAATTGTGAAATTAAAAATTAGTTTGTTACATTTCTAACAAAGGGAGAGCTCAACTTGTGGCAGCGGGTTGGGGGTTGGGAGGGGTATTGCAGTTTCGTCTTCCGGGACCGCAACACAAGACTGTGGATACACCCCGATACACCCCTACTAGTTAGTGATACAGCCGGACTATCTCTGCCTTCTCAGCCACATTCTTAATAACATGGCCTTAGCAACATACATCAAGTCACTCATGTTTCAGAGCAGCAAAATATAACATATATTACTCACAAATACAATTAATACACACAAATGCTTTTATTCTCTTCCCCTGAAGAAACATAACAGATACCTGAGTAGAGATTTCAGTATTTGAATACTACCACCTTGACTTTAAAACCAATGAGCTTTTCTACTGTACGTACTGGACCCCCTTGAGGAGCGCTTTGGAAATGGTTAAGCTGAGTGGCACATGCAAAATTAATGTTTTTTTTCAATATTGTGTTTTGTTAAAGAAATAAATGCTTAATGACCAGATAAGCATTTTCTTACATCAAAGACTTTTTCACAGCACTGTATGTTCATGTGGAAATTTGCAAAATTCTCTATGCAGCCGCAAAAGCCGTAATGACCAATAGCAGTTTTTTTTAAAATACATTGCATGTTTAGAATATACTGTTTTGATACAATGAAAACATCTCTCTGATACCCTATACTAATTTCAATTTGATAGAAATCAATCAAATCTGACAGGAAAAATAATCATACAGTGACTACAAATGTTATCAGCTCGTATGAAATAACACACCTCCCTGCTTATACAATCATTGCACCAATAAAGAGATATTGAGAAATAAGAGGCTCTAATAAATGAGTTAGAGCTGTTCTCTGCCTGACGCAGCGTCCTTCCTGTGCGCTAAGAGATCATTATGCTGATGCTGAGACAAATGAGCGTGTGTGCGCCTGTGTGTGTGTCTTGAGAGCTCGCTCAGAATTCACATCCATCTAAACGAGTGCCGGTCTGATAATAAACGCTCCTCAGCCTGATGATGGCTTAATTACCAGTGTAAAGAAAGTGTTTAATCTCTGACCCTTTTCATGTTCTCGCCACTCTCTTTCTTCGGCAGTGAGTGTGTGCATGTGTGTGTTTTTGTGTGTATGTGTGTGAGTGTGTATGTGTGTGCCAGAAAGGCACTGCTGCATCCCACTCGTAGAGAGAGACCCCTGCCGTCTGCCACGGGCCTGTAGGGTGCAATTAGGAGCCCCTAAATGAAGTTGACTATACTGTTTCGTTTTTCTTCTTCTCCTGCCCCCAGCTCCTCCTTTCCTCTCCTCATCCCACGTAATTAACACAGAAGACCATGGACCATGCCAGGCTCTGAGACACAGAAAAAAATAATACTACAGACAATCTCACAACCCACACCATCCAGAAGAAAAGCAGAAGACTTCATTTCAGCACCATGACAGCTAGCACAATGCTAGTCTCGACACCTATGTATAGCATTTAGAAAATAATGGTAGCCTCTACCGTTAAAGTCTAGAGTGAGACAATTCTGTTCATATCAGATTTATAGAAAATTCTAATTGACCTTCAAATAGCACAACATTTAAAGGCATCAAAGATCGCAGCATTCATGGATGACACCATTTAAATGTATCAAAGATCACACCATTTAAATGCCTCATGCTACTTTATACAACAGGTAGGTCCGATGACTATATGATTGGTCGAGAACATATACATACACATCCTCCCTGGATGTTACAATGTAACAGTTTAATAGCTCTTCTTATAATGCAAAAAAAATACTACCGGAAGGAATTTCCAATATTAAGATATTTGACACTGTTCAGGGCGTCTTTGCTTTGCTGATTTTTTTATTTATTTTGCAGAGCTAATGTACAAAAGCAGTAGCATATCCAAGGTCATGTGTTTTTGCTAGTGCCTACAGCCAAATCACAGCCGTGATGTTATTTCCAATAATACACTCTCTCTGGTGTTCTATTGCTTAAATACACCACCAATAAGCCAAAATAGTACATATTCCAATTTTATTATTTTAAAAAAAATATAATATGCAAATATAAACAAACACAGTCCAGATTTGGAGTGATAAATGACATGCTGCTAACAAGTCGACCAAGCCTGCCAACAGGACAGAAGACCATTAGACCCCCCCTCGCTTTCAGCTACACAAACAAAGCCAAACCACCTGAGACGGCAGGGGACAGGATGCCATGGCTGCTTATAGCAACCTGAGGCCGGCCACAAGAATGGCAGGAAAGGCCGCTTGGGCCCGGCTGACTTTGAAGTGCGCCTCTTCTAAACTATTCAGATCGGCCTAGCCAGCAACTTTGAAGGCAGGTTATCCTTAGTCGCCGCGTGTCCTGTTGTGAACGAATTGTTTCCTCTTGCAGTTTGTCTTGATTTTTCTTTAGAGAAACTGACACTCGGCGGTTGTTCTGCAGGGCCAGGCTTGGTATGTGTGGGGCCCTGTAGCTGTGGGTCAGGTGCCTCTCATACAGGCAGCGACTACAAGCACAGGTGGCAATGTTGTGGCTTTCCCAAGGAATCTCCTGAAGGATGACCACCCACCAACTGGCCACTTCCTCTACCCATCAGGCCATGAACCCAGTGCATCAGCCGCCTGGGAGGGACAAAGCAAACCCATTAGTCATAATGAGGTCACTATAAAGGACCAGCACACATTGTAGTGTGTGTAAACATGGTAAAAGGACGACATTGTAAATCCTTACACAATACCATGCTGTTACAGTAATGTGATTACTTGTTCTGTCATCAGTTCCACTAGGCCACTGTTGGGTTGTGTTGAGGTGCTAGTGAACAATTATGGTTTTCAAAACAGCATCAGCCATTCATAATTTTAATTAGCATAACTATGTCTCGTTCAAAGGCAGAATCAGTGACAGGCCAATGATGTTGGTTTCTTTGTGAAAGGATTACTGGGTTTTTCCTTGTAATATCCAGTTGGTCAAGATGGTTGTTTGGCATTTATAGAGTAGTGTAGAAGTAACAAGTAATTAGATTACTTTTTTCAAGAAATAATAAGTGATCCATTAGAGTGGAGAGAAGTGATTAGTAATTTTTAATGGACTATCTCAAGGCTGCTTTATGTTAGTGTTTGCCTTTTGACACCATTGACCTCACATTCTCTAAAACAGCATAGAAACTTCCTCCACAGGATACATGCACTTTGAGACAGCCTTGCTATTGCGATTACAGACTTCATGTTCTTGTGGAAGGTGTGACAGCATCGTTGCTTTTTTCCATTAAAAGTAAAAGTCTGTGTGTGTAATGTGTATTCCATCTGATAGTTGAATGCACAGCAACCCCATTGGGTGGGCAATCAAAACATCTCAAAAGCATGTTTCTCTGTAATTCGGATTTTTGGCTGCTACAGCAGAGTTGGTACGCACTCTCAGGAAAAGCCATGAGGCAGGTATTACCAGCTTAACGCACATAAACAAATCTTTTTCTCTGTTTCTGATGGGATTTGTAGCACAGAATTACCTGTGTAATCTGCAAGGAAAGAACATAAAAGTTCCCAGGCAGAGAGACACTTAGCTAAATCGTCTCAAACGTTCATCGAGCCTCAAATCTCCAATGTTGATACAGTGCTGTGCCCCCACCACACTGGAACTCTGCCACAGCAAGCCATTTTCAAAAGCAGCCGCTTCCCTGACAGGCAGCCTCTATGAAGAATTGTCAATCACCTTGAAAACATTAACCTGCAAGCATTGCCAAAACGCTACTTAATGTCTATCATCTGATTTATGAGTTAGGAAAACATAACGAGAGCGGATTTCGGCTTGACCGTACCGTGGTGCTTGTCACTGATAGATGTTCCTCGTCACTGCCGAGGCTCATAGTGAGGAGCCCGCTGTGTGATTGCTAATATGGATGCACCCCTGGGAGAGTATGTTATAGCAGGATTGGCCTCTTTCTTCCATTAAAGCTCTAAAGACTTCTTTTTTCCACAGTGAAAGCCGCCCTTTTCTCTGGCTGTGTCTTTTTTCTTCATCCGGTCATATATTCACCTAAGACTGCTTATTAATCTCTACAGCGAAGAGATTTGTTTTAGAATCAAGGCTAGGTTTCAAGGTTTAAAGTCACAGGATTGGCCTTATGAATGTGTAGTAAAAATGTATTGTATGTATTGATGTCAAATGTATATAAAATTCTCATTCATTTTCCAACATTACTTTCAAATGCCTCATTATCCGAGTGCATCATAATTAGGACAATCTGGATGGTCCTAATGTTCTTTGGACCAGAGAACACATCCATTGTTTTCATAAACTGAAATTATCTGAAAGATTGACTTGTCAGACCACAATACACATTTCCACTGTGCACCAGTCTATTTTAGATAAGCTCGAGCCCAGAGAAGTCGGCAGCATTTTTGGAAGTTGGTGACATCATATGTCTTCCATTCTACATAGTACAGTATTAACTTGTATTATGGGATGCAGCAACAAACAGTGTTTATTGACAATGGCTTGTCAAAGAATTTCTGAGTGCATGTAGTGATATCCATCACAGAAACAGGTTTTTATCTAAGAGATTGAAGGTCATAAGCTTTCTGTTGTGGTTTTAAGCCTTGCCCTTTATTCACAGAGATTTTTCTGGATTCTCTAAATCTGCTGAAACACCTAAAATCCTTGCAATCATTCACTGAGGAACGTTGTTCTTAAATTGTTCAATTATTCACAGAACTTTTTTTTAGGTGATGTTCCTCAACCAATCCTACTTCCTGAATGCTTGTTTTATATCAAATCATGATTGCATCACCTATTTAAAGCAATACTGTGCAACAACTGTACCTTAAAATAACAGCTTCAGAATCATTTTGATAGTACGTTGACTTAAAATATGAAAAATGGCGTCTCTGTCATTGTTATTCCGGGCTTGGAATGCCTGCTATAGCGCTATGTAACTTTAGTGGAGCAGGCATGAGACCGTTTGCGAGAACTGTGCTTTACGGCACCACATCACACACCAACAACTCAGCTTGCTTAAGAAGTAGTTTGGTATTCCCAGTATGGACATCATGGCAGAGGCCACGAAGAGATTGAAGTAGATGTTGTTGGAAGCGAGGAAAAGAAAAAGAGAGTGACTGAGGCAAGAGATTGGACAAGAGTAAATCTTGAACAACGAAAATCCAACAGCAGACTGTACATCCCTGCCAAAATTATTTATAAAAGATTGTGACATAGACAGTAACCTTATCTCATCATCTCTGTCTCACTGAGTTTTGTAGTTTTTCCAGATGCCAAAAGTCATGTAACTTCACTCCTGTTTCAGGCTAAATAAATGAGAAATAAATGCATCTCACACCAAGAAGTTTGGCCAGTCTTTGTCAATCTCACACCAAATAAGCCTTGAAAGTTTGCAACCTCCTGTAATAAAATCTTGCAATATTACTCCACCTTGTAAGTCGACATGATGTTTCACTTCCGATGTTGTTTTTACCAGTGTTGTGAATTCCGACTCACTGGCAGAATCCAACACGCACATGTGTTGTTCATGCATATGGATGCTATAGATTACACTTGCAATTTGGTTTTTTTACACAAAGAAACAATCAAAATTGTGAGTGTCATCTGTAGCATCCATATGCCTGTGTGAAACGTGTGCATGTGAAGGGGGGTTGGATTCTGTATTTTTCAGCTTGTTAGCTAATGCATATGTAGAGCTGTCCATAAGGGGGGCTTAAAGCGCGATTTGTACTTATGACAGTGGTGTAAAAGTGAAATACACTCTGCAACTGTAGGGGGACCCCAAGCAAAATGCTGTTTTTTTTTTGTTTTTTTTTTTAAATTTCCCAAAATTTCTAGTCTTAAATTGCCCCATCCCAGTTTTTTTGGAATGTATTGCAGGAATCAGAATGACCATTTATTTGCAAAAAACATGTTTAAAAGGCGAAACTGATCTGTTTTCGTTTAAATGCAGGTCAAAGTGGATTTACAATTCACTGCTTTCTGTTTTCACTTGTATTTTTAGTTGTGACACAAGTTTTTTGTCTGTTCTAACTTATCAAAACTCAGAAAATCTAAACATTGTGATGCAGACTGATTATCTTTAAAATGTTTTGAAGTATCTCGATGTTATATTTTTGCCATATCACCCAGCCCTGTTCTATTGTTTACAAATACATAATGAATGCAAATACATAATATACACAGATGTAAACAAACACTGATTCTTTATATGACTGGATGATGATTGCTTCATTCATGTCTATTTCTGAAGTTTAAGAGTGCCTGCCATGTTCTGCTTCTGAAACCTCTGATTGTGTCTTCAATGAGCACTCCAACACCCATATCCTGTTGGCGAAGAGGGGTCATCCCAATCTGACCAGCCAAACCCCACACCCCTCTCCAAATAAACGCTACAGTGTCCACTGCTGAAGCACATTAATCTCTGACCTGGGGGGCAATAGGATATTCTTAGCTCATTGATCCTGCTCCAAGCCCACTCTGAACGTTCCCCTTCAGTGAGTGCTGAGCTGCACGTTGGCTACCCCGACAGGAAATTCCACTCCGTTCCCCAGCCGCCGAACACAATACTACTAAAAACACCCCAGATGAAGGCGCAGGGGCAGGAGTTTTCTTTCTTTCTCTCTGTAGATAGTGCTCTTTCAAGGCCTAATCATCATGCTCAGATGAGACGCCGAATATGAATTATGTAAGTGAGACAGGAAACGCAGGCCAAAACACACAGAAAACAAACCGTATAGAACAATTGCGCTTTGATGCAGTTCACGAGCTTGTGCACGGGTGGACTGAACGAATGGCTGAGTCAGCACGGAGGGCCGCTGTGCCGGTTTAGCCTTTGGGTTCACCATAGATAATAGTATTTAATAGGATTAAAGAAAAAATGATAATCCTGTCCATGACTATAACCTTTTCCTATCAACACGCACTCACGTTTAAGTGTGTGAGCCTACCTGTTGTGGCGCTATTAACCTTTAAGAATATAGCAAGCCAGGGCCACTGAATGACTCCCAATCAATCAATTAATCAGGATGCCCTGTGTGAGAATGATGGTGGCTTCTCTACAGGATTGACCTCTGAACAGGATTAGCAGACTTTTTACTCTCTTTCATTTGTTTCAGTTATTCATGTAGCCGTGATGCTGTTCAAGTTGATGTGCTCTTTGACATCTAATAGCGGATGAGCTGCCTGTGTGATGTTAGTGGAGCCTGTTTCTCTGTATTGACCTCATTGCACAGCATGTAACAGTGGTGTGAAAAAGAGAATAGACGACTGGACGAAATGAACAGAGAGTGCTCCCTGCACCATGCTCTTATCAGAGAGACACTGCTGGGTTTGAGTCGATACAAAGTGGTGGAATTTTAGCACAAGCTCTCTGGCCCTTTTTGGGAGAAATGTAAGAAAGAAAAGTAATTGCTGTCTACAGAAATATTTTCTTATGTTTTCTTTATAATGTAAACTAATATTCATCCATATGACAAAGCTATGCTAACTTTAAAGGTCCACTGCCCTTGCATTTTCCCCTTAGATGCATTTATAGCATTATGGGTTTTCAAACCGAAAGTAAAGGCTGAGCTGCATATTTTTGGTACAATTCTTGACTTTACTACTCTATTTTAATTGCGAACAAAAGAATGCAGCTTAACTGATGTGCATCTTAGTTCCCATGACCTCCATAATAAATATTTGCATAGTATCAAGGCCAAGGCATTTAGATGAAGCTATTGGATTAACAAAACATTAAACCATATACATTTCAAAATTATGCACATAAATGAAAACAAAAACACTATGCTCTTCCCTAAAGCTATTAGGAAACATTCGGCTTCTACATATAGCATTGTGTGTAATATATATCGTCACTATCCAAAGAAAAACAAGTCTCCAAAATAGTAAATAGCACAGGAGGGCAAAAGCATTCTTTGCTTTCAATGTAAGTTAATGGAAAGAGTTTTTATTCTAAGCAATTTTGGATAATTTCTATTGGTCCAATCATCATGAAATTTTCACACAATGTAAAGGACAGCAGCTGAGCTGCCGTTTTTCATTGCACAGTGATGATATATCAATTACAGTCATAATTTATTTAATTAATTCATTATTACCCAACCATTTTTTCGATTTAACTTTATCCCTTAGAATTTAAAAAGGTTGTTTTTGTTACTGTGCCTTTAAAATATAAGATATATGGAAATTATCTTTTGGCTGCCCTGTTTTGTGCCTCATTCAAAAACCTAAAACACTCCATATAACTTCAATGTCAATGGGCTGAACGAGCTTAGTTTCTATATATGGACTATATAGGTTGGTCCAAAATCTCCCACAGGTGTTCAACTCGTTAACATCTGGTGACCCAAACCACAGCAAAACAGAGCCACCAGATCCCCTCACTGTAGTCCTCAAGTATACAGGCCTGTATCGTTCTCTTGGTGTACTCCCCACAGGCACTTGCTCACTTGTGGTGAGTTTTTTAGACATCACAAAAACAATCAATTCAAAATGGGCTGTTTTTACTTTGCTTATATGGACTGCATGTAGTTGGAAGGGAATGGATTTTGAAACTTCAACAGCGTTTACATGCTACATTAAATATGATTAAAAAAAAGGGAAAGTTTTCCTAGATATGGGCCTTTTAAGTCCATTAAACAGTGCATGCTCAGTCACTATGTGTCATTGGCAATGTCAGAAATGAATGTGACATCAGTGGTTGTTGCGTAGGTGTGAAACCTTGGCAAAAACACTGCAGTTTGCTTCAATGACAGGACTTGTGCAGAGAGGCAATGACTGCAGTCTCCTTCATTAGCTATGAATTTATTCATTAATCGTTAACTCTTGTGTGGCCTGCGTGGAGGAGGCAGCGTCAGGTGAAACATCTTCATGCGGCCGCAGCATTACACGGCAGGGCCGGGGGGAATTCACCCATAATTCCACACAAATTATTCTGCTCCTCAGAGACCGAAGCTGCCTGGTAAACATACCACTGGATCTGGGCTGCACTTAATTAACTTGGCAAAATCCACAAAAGCCTAGGGAACATGCACATACCATGCCTCAAGAGCATGAGACACAATGTGACATCAAATGCATCTACATCAAATCAGTTCACAGAAAAACTACAGTAAGGAGGATGCATTTGAAATGAAGTAACTGAGTGTGTTGGGTAATGAAGAAGGCTTATCCTCTGTCTGGATGAAAGTGATAGACTCCTTTATTGAATTTGGCGAGCATTTATTCCGTGTATTCTATTGAGAAAAAAGACACATCAAGCAAGGAGGCCGGACTGCTGGAAAGCAGGTCACTGAGTCACTCCCATTCAAAGGGGAAGTGTGAGAGAGACTCTCCAGCACTGATCCCCGGCAAAGACTAACAAAGTAACAAAGCCACAGACAGACACCCGCGCCAACAAACGAGGGAGAAAATCCCGCATGAAAACGGCCTCTCTAATCCGGCACTGAATGGCACCGAGCGGTTCTAACACTATTAGTGACCGCAGCGGAGGCCCAAGACAGCTCTCGCATGTAGGGAGGGGACGGCTTCAGCCGGCCACACTTAAAAGAGCTGCGAGCCCTGTTAGCCACCTGCTTTGCATGGGCTGACTCAAAGGCATTAGAGAAGCACCGTGGCCATGAAGAAAGCCCCATTGTGGGAGGCCTCGGAGGCCATTGTCCCACTCTGGAGAGACATCTGCACCGTTCAGACCAGAGGAAGGTGGAAGGGGCGGGATCTTCCCATGTCCACTAACTCATGGCAGGTATGGGGTTTGGGGTTAGAAGGAGACCCTCTAGAAAAAACAGATATGTGACAAATTATAGGAAAAAAACAACATAGTGCCAAAGTAATGTGTCAGGCCACCGTGAGCCACCAGAAAAGCCTTCAGTGTACGTTGGCTTAGATTCTACAACTCTACAACAGGAACTATACTGGATGCATGGAACACCATCCATCCAAAAGATATTTTCCTATTCATATGTCAGGATGAATAGGATTGACATCCATTTTGCCCAAAATGCATTAAATCTATCATTTTGGAATTTTAGACAAAATGTTTTTTTTTTTTTTGGAAAAAATATCTTTACAACGTTAAACCAGTCCTATTTGATTTATATTTTTTTCATTCTCATCAAAAAATTCAGTTTCTCCTCAGACCTTGTGGATGGTCGCACTGTCACCCTGGAAGATCCTCTCATCAGGATAGACGTTTCATCAAAGGTGACAAGTGAGAATAACTTTTTAGTGATTTGCAGGGATGCTTGCCTCTAAGGGGACAACTAAAACCACTTGTGGAACATATAGTGAAGCACTTCTTTTGGCCATATCACTTTTTCCACATCTCTATAGACCAGTGTCTATGGTTTTACACCACTGAAATCTCAAAAGTGCATCTTTGCAATGAGGGATTTTATGCACTGCAGTCCTACTATAGGATGGACTCCTCTTGCTAAAAAAAAAACAGTCTGATCATGTCCTGCATTGACATTCACAGTCATCGGAGGAACAGTTGTTCCTCTGTTTTTCCTCATATATCGTACTAATGCATGAACACTAATGCTCACAATTTTGAACTCTTACTGATGTTTTACCACAGATTTAAATGCAGCTGTCACTACATGTTTTTTTCCTATTGAAACACTAGCCAGTTGGGCAGTCTTTATGACTGTTGCCCCTGTTGTTCGTACCCTAATAATGGCATTATCTGAAGTTCAGGTCAGCTTGGCCTGTTTGTCATTTTTACATATGCCACAGAGCATGGTAGGGTGTTAATTGCTGATTTCTATCTGCAGGCATCTGCCCTTGTTATGTTTCTTCATTTGTTTTTGTTTTTTTTTCAGGTTTTTCTTTGAATTTGTCACCTGTCTGTAGATCCACTCCTTCATCTCTATAGACCTCAAAAGCCATCACAAGCACAAACTGCACATCCTGCAAACTGCACAACTGTTGCCAGTCTTCCAGAAAGCTAGAATGTTATCAAATATGGAGAATTATGCTTCAGGTCTTACTAACACTGTATGAGTTTGAGCCGTTTCATTCTATACCCTCTTTTTCCACAAAAATTAGTTCATTACATTACTGTAATCTACTTCAGGAGGGTTTTGGAGGTTTTCATTTACATACAATTACACTTTAGTAGAAGCATGACAAATACCGGTCCGTTAAGTGGGAGGCACCAGCCCCCCTATGATTTGGGAAGACAACACGCAGGCTCCGTCTCTTGCTAATTAAATGAATCAATTAAGACACTATTGTTGCAACAGTGTAACTGATGTTCTATAGATGCATTAACAGGCCCACTGGGAGATCCTCTGCTGATTTAAAAACACTGTCCTCTCTGGCTCCATCTAATACGACATTACAAACCCTTATTTGCACCTTGCTGTCGTGTCAGCGGAAGCTGCAAGTTATGGAAATGTGGCCAACTGCCACAGTGTGATGGCTTCTCTTCACACCCTCTAAGGAGAACTTGCCCCACAATCTCTGAAGTCCCCCGAAAGGTCCCTAATAAAAGTGGGTCCAGACATTCAAGGTAAGGGTCGCCATTTGCATTCCCTCCCCGCTATGCAACTCCAGTTCAAATAGATCAATTATCATATTACATTTACGCTCCTCTGTTAAACCAACTGAGTTTCAAATTGTTTTATATGGCCATCATTAATCCTTACCACAGGCTAACTGCTTTTGCTGCTAATTTGATTGGGTTCCGGTATCAAGGGTCAAATTAACAGCATACTAATGCTCAACCCTATTTAATCCCTGGTGCAGGGAAGCCACATTAACATACAAGTTCCTATTGCCATGTAGTTAATTTACAACTCAAAACTCACAAGATGATAATTAGGGTCTGACGTGATGCCAGATGTGGGATGCTTTCATTCCAAATGAATGGCAATTAGATCTTGAAATGAAAAGAACTCCACAAAAAGAAAAGTCCAGCAACCTAGCTTGTATTTTACAGTAATTCAAAGGAAAATGAAATTCTTTATGATTGTAATTTCAGTTTCTAAAAGGGGATATATTTTAGCAATTATGCCTTTTCTTCCACCACGTTTAGTGGAACAAAGTGAAATTTCAACGCAATATACACATGAGCCTCTAAAATGACATGTAAACAAAAGAGTCAAGAATGAGGCGCTCACATACATACAGGGCTTTGAAAGCCTAATTTGTTTACGCGCACGGCAGGGCCTGGAAGGACTGTAGTAGCGCCTAGCATACTGGCTGCTCTCGTGTGGCCAACGCCAACAGCGCAGCACTCTGTATGAGCTTACAGTAGAGGATCAGTGTGCCAGGGTCTGAGGATGAGCCACCAGGGGCCAAAGCTACAACCTGAGACTAACCAAGCACAGCAGGCCACACAGGACCACTAAGATTACCTACCTTTACCAACCTGAGCATAACACACCCACCAGGCAATCAGCCTGATAAAATGGTCTTTTAATATTCCTGTTTTTTTTTTACATTTAAAGTACACATGTGTCACTACAAAACTTTAATAGTAGTTATTGGATAATAAGCCTTAAGATGAATAACTGAATAATTCACCTGCTGTTCAACGGGTTAAGGGTTCAATTCAATTTTACATTTCCTCTTTTTAGAGTTCAAATGAGGGTGAGAAATGGTGTTTCCATTGTATAATATCCACAGTATTTTACATACACTACCAGCAAAATGTTCAGACACACTTGACTGAAGGCATTTTATTCATTAGCTAAAAGACATTTTGATCTACATGCTTATGTCTAAATGCTTGAAAAACAGAGCTATAATCTGCTAAAATGTAACCTACTTTAGAAAGTGAATTAAACACACTGCTTAATATGTACACTTCGATAACTGCTGATTTGGAAATTCATTGCTTCCTTTTTTACTCATCCATGATATTTATGTACAGTTTTCATTTTGTTTCTTCATTTCTTATCCTTTCATTCATACTGTTCCAAAAACTGATTTGACTCCAGTTACACACTTTAGTAAAAACATACATGTTGAAGCCCACATACTATACTATACAATAGTTTCACACTGGTTTGGATGTTTGACAGCTTACCTTAATTTATTCTAATTTAACATAGTTCACATTTACCTGTCTCTCATTCTCTCTCTCTACTTGGCCTTTGCTTCACAATCTGAAAAAGCATACATTAAAAATACGTCAGAAATGGCTGCCTCTACCAAGCCTTTCTAACAGGAAGGAAAGGCTTCTCATACTGTTAAAAAGACATCTACATGTAGATTTCTGAACTACATTACACAGTAGTACACGATCAACACGCTACTTAATAATGAACTTTCTCACACTCATTGTAGCAGCGATACAAGTAGGAAAGGCAACACAACAACTTTACCTAATTGTCTAATTTACCCAACCACTAAACTAATCAGCTGTTGCAGCTAGGTTACAGCATACTTTACCTAGAAATGTTATGCATAGTCTAAATATAAAACAAATTATGAGGTTTGCATTTTAGCATCCATCCATGGATTGCGCTCATAATTCACACATTCACATTTTAATTTTTCAGGAGATATTTATGAGGAGATTAGATATAAGATAATGTACTTATGAAAATAAGGGGAAATTTAAAGGAAAATAAGTGAAAAAACAGGAGCTCAAAAATGCATTAAAAATTACTAAAATCTCTAAGACAGGAGAAAATCAAGCTCCACTCTTGCTTCAGATCTGAAAGAATCCACAGATGTTTCTGTCCATCCTTCCACTGTGAGAAGACTCGACACTCTGGGTCTGAAAAGATGTGTAGCTGTCAAGAAGCTGTTACTGAGAAAAAGAAAAAAAAAACATAAAGAAAAAAAAGAAAAAGGAAAAACAAGAAAATAAATTTCACAAATTTAGCAAAGAAGTTGCTGGCTTTCTCAGAACAACGGACTGACCACCGCAGAGCTCACATTGCAACATCACTGAATGTTTTTGGATGACTTGGATAATGATCAAAATGCAACCAACTTCTCAGACTAAACTTTTGGAAATGTGGAAAAATATGCCTGCAGGTTTCTTTAAAAGGCTGCACACAAGTCTACTGAAAAGAGAAAACTTATCTATCTGTATCTATCTATCTATCTATTTATCTATCTATCTATCTATCTATCTATATATATATATATATATATATATATATATATATATATATATATA
>JAILXH010014862.1:0-11242 GCA_023558415.1 Piaractus mesopotamicus | reverse complement strand
CCACCTCCTTGTTTCTACGCTCATTGTCCATTTTATCAGCTCCACTTACTATATAGGTGCACTTTGTAGTTCTAGAGAACTTTGTAGTTCTATACAGACTGTAGTCCATCTGTTTCAAGGAGAAACAAGGAGGTGGTCATAATGTTATGCCTGATCAGTGTATTTTTGCAATATATGAAAAGGGCCCAATACATTTGTTATATACATTTTAAAACGCATTTATTTGTTTATTATATTTTTGTCAATTGTATATAGTTTTTAACAAAGGTTACAGATGTAACTAAACATACATTTCTGGTGCTTTTTTCTTAAGCACAAGGAACAGGAAGTCCAGCTCCACACTCTGAACATAAAGTTTTAGAATAAAAATTTACAAAATCTTCTGTACATTCAGTAAAAGTTTCTTCTTTTTGACTTATTATTTGTAGCAGCCACAGTAGCTTAATCCAAAGAGTGTTATGATGGAAACAGACCATTACTGCAGAAAAAAGAGTGGTAGTAATGGTTTGGAATGCTCTATTTACATAATTACCTAAAATTCCCCAATTAATAATAAAGTTCCAGTCTATTATAAATGATTGTTTATACAGCTCACTGAAGGGATGGGAAGATTCCTGAGGGAAGACAACCAGCAATGCTGGAGAGGAGAAGGATGGAAGCTAAACAGAGGAAAATGATAGAAGATTTTGAGAGATGGGGAAAAAAGAATGAGTCATGTGGAAAAAGAGAGGAGAAGAAAAACTAGTTGGAAAAGGAAGAAAGGAGGCAGAATGAGCAAGTGAGTACTAAAGCAGAAAATAGAGAAAGAAAAGTGGAGTCAACAAAAGGTAGGAGAAAAAGGAGTGAATGAAGAGGGACAGATAAGAGTGGAAAGACAGGTGAGAAACAAAAGAACGAGTGAAAGGAGGCGAAAGGTGGAAATGGAAAGGTTACATTTACAGTTACATTTTTCTTTTTTCCGTAACGTTTCACATAATGCCATTGTGTGTTTTCCATGACTACCCAACAATGCTGAGAGACGCCCTAAAAGAACAGCACCAACCAGAACCAGACTCAGCAGCTGCTCCAGCTGCAGCCAGACACACACAACCAAGCTGAGCAGACTATAGCTGAAGCAGCTAGAGAGAGGAAAGAGAAGAGAAAGGCTAAGGAGGCCAAACTGGATACAGGATGCCACTGTGTTCAAGTCTCCTGCAGTCAGCTGCGGGCATGCTGATATGATTTGAGGTTCAAAGAAATGGACATACTGTGATTGAAAACTTCTGTAAACTGTGACTATTGATTCAGATAAATATTAGTGTGACATGCTAGTTTTGCATGCTAGTAGCACAACACGTCAAGTATGACCATACTGGGTCACCAGCTAGATCAGCATAAACTAGTTTAGACCAGCATGCATTAGAGAATGCATTATAGTGCTGTTGTTCTGCATCGTAGGATATCAGAAATTGTGTAACACCAACACACCCGATGCAACTAATGAACTAATGAACAGGCCCTTCCTGAGGTGAATTGGTAAATTAGAGCAGTACGCTACAAACATGCAGGGCGTGGTAGTCCAGGATCAGGATTTAGAACCACTGATTTAAATTGTGGTTTTAACCATTTAACCAAAGGGAAAATACAAAACTAAGACAGTAAATTGGGCACTCTGTTTAAAATCCATGTATATTTACAATTGTTGGTGTAAACAGAAGGATATAGTGATAAAAGAAAGAATGGAATAGGAACATTTCAGGAAGACCAGGGCTTCACATCAGTGGAGCCATGGTGAAGAACGTCAAGAGCACCAGATTCCTCTTGCAGGCAGGCAAAGCAGTCTACACTTAATGAAGTGATTGAAGAAGGTGAACCTCCCTGTCTCAATACCCACTATTGCTATGCACATAACCTCTCTTTACTTATATATTATCATAGATTCAACTGCGTTTTACAACATACTACATATCGCTCTGTTATTATCACACCCCATCTTTTTTTCCAGACTTTACAATGCAAAATTGGACTAAGAGTATAATATAATGTTAATAAATAATATTTTATATAATCAGTAAGAATTTATATATTAATTATTGTTGTATTTTGCTAAATGTATTATAAAACAAAGTATTATCTATGAATATATATAATTAATAATGAATGGGGGTATTCAGTAAACTATATTCTACATAGTATAAACTATATTTTATATTTATATTCTGGCCTGACAATTCTATCTCATAAACTATAAAAATAGGATTCATTTTAATTCATTCAAAATAAAACAAGAAACTAAGCCTAATCCTACCTTTCCAAATTTCATTTTGAAAACTATAGAAATTAGAGGCTACTAAAGGCAATAACGTATAACATAACATATAGCAGTCCAGGCTGCTTTTGTGTTATGTTTTGTGCATGTAGATCAAATAAATAAATACAGTTAAGTTACATTTACTTAAATTGGTTGTATAACAATTATAAAGTTGAATCTCAGAGAATCTCTCGCTGTAAGGTAACAGCATAAATTGCTTTACAAGAAACAGTTTTTATACCCCAGATGTAAAAATTTTAAACGGGGTGGCTCTGGAGGTAGGGGGATGGATGGATCCCATACCACCATCTCAGAGGTAGATTTTACTCTCTCAATGATTTGAAAAGACCATGAAGATCACAGAATTGCCCAAATACCTATGATCAATATTAACCAGATGTTTGTACCCTCTTTCTGTTTATGCAGGATGTGTCTATGCAGAATTGGTAGCAACTGCCATTTATTCTGCCATTTACTGGCAAAACGCTGGTGAGAAACCCATACTATTGAAGGTTTCACTGAATAGTTTATTTCTTTTTCCTCTTGCCTTGTAGTTGTACTGCTGAACATTGCACAGCATAAACAGGATGTTTCTGTACACCTGCCGTGGTTCACTAATGGAAAGTTATTTCCATTTTTTATTTTGTATATAATACCTCTTCGGTAAAGACTAACTTTGTAATACTACAGATGATAGAATGTAGCTGAATTAGCTTGATAAATCACACTAGGGAATTTTTACTTTTGGTCTATCCACCTTTTTATTTGCCATAATAACATAGACAGATGTTGTATTCAAACTGGAATGTGGTCATGGCTTCCTGTTTCATTGTACTTGGCCAGGAAGATGAGGTCATGCTGAAATATATCCTATATGGAGTTAAGTCCAGTGTTGAAATTCACAATTTACTGCATTATGATCAAGAAATATTAATTGTGTAACCTAAACACAAGCAAAAAAAAAAAAAGGAAAAAGAAAATGACACCTGCTGTTATAATGATCCACTTTTATTACAACAGGACATGTATATACATTAAAAGACAATACAAATGTATGACTGAAAGGAGGTTTGCTGGCTTAGAAGCACTTCCTGTGGACAATAGAGGGGCCTGCCTCGTCGTACTCCTGCTTGGTGATCCACATCTGCTGGAAGGTGGACAGAGAGGCCAGGATAGAGCCACCGATCCAGACGGAGTACTTACGCTCAGGAGGAGCAATGATCTGGAGGAAAAGAAGGTTTTGTTGGTTTCAAATATTGTGGATAAAAGACACACTTTAGCACTGATCTGGGACTGTTATTTCGTCAAGATCTCATTAAAAGAAGAGGTGTAATATGCTATCTCTTTTCTCTCACTCAGTTAATGGGCTAGTTAGCATAATGACTAAAATGACAAGTTAGCATAATAAGCACAATAACTTATTTACTGCCAGCCACACTAGCACTTTAGAGTGAAGTATCCCCTTAATGGCTGAACTAATTTGGCAACATAATATCAAACTAAGGCCCTTACCTTGATTTTCATGGTGCTGGGAGCCAGAGCAGTGATCTCCTTCTGCATACGGTCAGCAATACCAGGGTACATGGTGGTACCTCCAGAGAGGACGTTGTTGGCGTACAGGTCCTTGCGGATGTCAATGTCACACTTCATGATGCTGTTGTAGGCAGTCTCATGGATGCCAGCAGACTCCATACCTGAGGTTTGAGGAGAATTCAGTCAAGAAGCGTGGAGCAAGAATATACGCCTAGAAGTGATGGATGGTGACCATCACCATCTTCGTACTAGTTGGCTTGCAATTACTCAATTAGCAGGTTATTTCTTGTTTGTTTAGCCTAGAGTTGTGGCTCACCAATGAAGGAAGGCTGGAAGAGGGTCTCGGGGCAGCGGAAACGCTCGTTACCAATGGTGATGACCTGACCATCGGGAAGCTCATAGCTCTTCTCCAGGGAGGAGGAGGAGGCAGCAGTGGCCATCTCGTTCTCGAAGTCCAGAGCCACATAGCACAGCTTCTCCTTGATGTCACGCACAATCTCACGCTCAGCTAAGAAGAGCAAGTTTGAGAGAGTTTGTGAAACAAATGCACAGTGGGAAAACATTCAAAACATTCCCAGCACAGCATTGTGGTAACTTAAACTGTTGCTCTGTGGGTAGTCCAGTGGGCTAACAACTTGTTTCATGTAAGTAATAATGTCTTACTAATGCCATTATTCCCTTGATATATGCACTTTATGTACACTTTCAGAAAAAAAGATTGTGCCCTCAAAGGTACAACAATGGTTTTAAGGTCCTATTATGTACCTAAAATACATATTTTTTTCTAGGGTAAAGGTACATACTTGTACCAATAAAAAAAGGCCAGAGACAAGGCAGGGTGTGTGGAGTCAATACAACTTAAAAACATACAATCACAATGGATTATGATACAATTATGTTCCCTAACTAAAGGTACTGAAGATGTACGCTTGAGGGTACAACCCCGGAGACATAACTTCACTGCATTTATTTCTGAGAGTGTACAGTCTCTAAGGGAGTCTGCTAACTGTCTTTGTTTTGGTGCAATGACTTACCGGTTGTGACGAAAGAGTAGCCTCTCTCAGTCAGGATCTTCATCAGGTAGTCAGTCAGGTCACGACCGGCCAGATCCAGACGCATGATGGCGTGGGGAAGAGCGTAACCCTCATAGATGGGGACGTTGTGGGTTACACCATCACCGGAGTCCAGCACAATACCTGCAGAGGGCAGTCTTCAGTCAGAAATGTCTGTTGCCATTTAAAAGTCCCTCAGAATATGTGGCACATCGTAAATGAACAATGCCGATGACATCAGTGGCCACAGGTGGAGCATTCACCCCAGCAAGTTAGCGATTACCGCTAATCCGCAGCAATGTACCAGGCGTTTATCTTGCTGTCTGGCAAATAAACTGCATTGCATGCCTAATTGTGCTATGTATAACTCAACAGAGAGTTTTCAGTTGCCTCAGGACTTAAAATGTTCTCACTTTCTCTGGATACTAAAACTTATTTCCTTGGATGCTCTATAGCACATATGGAATTGTATTCTAACACATATATATATCCTTCCCATTATAGAATGTGGTCTAGCTTCACATTGCTCTCAGTTATTGAAGGAATATATGTCACTATGACCTACCAACATTCCTTGAACTGACTACCTTTCACTTCATTAGTCACTTGAGCATATATTTAGTCGATTTCTGTAGCATGTCAATCTGAAGATGCATTAGTGCTAATACTGACCAGTGGTACGGCCAGAGGCGTACAGGGACAGGACAGCCTGGATGGCCACATACATGGCAGGGACGTTGAAGGTCTCGAACATGATCTGCAAGAGGAGATTAGATGAGCGTTATTGTTAGTGCAGCTGAGGTAATACCTCAGAGGCCACTAGGGGACAGAGAGTAACAGAGTGCAAAGGGGTCTTGGAGGTCTGAGTACCTGGGTCATCTTCTCCCTATTGGCCTTGGGGTTGAGGGGAGCCTCAGTGAGCAGGGTGGGGTGCTCCTCGGGAGCCACACGGAGCTCGTTGTAAAAGGTGTGGTGCCAAATCTGAGGGGAAATATTAAGCAAGTCCATTAAGGGGCCTGTATATGAAAGTGTATTATTGTATTATACTTGCTTAGAATAAATGAGATTTTTCCCTTCACTCTTAACCTATAACAGAGTTGAGCTATAACAGTGCATAGTAAAGTGAAAGAGGGATCTGTTTACCCACCTTCTCCATGTCGTCCCAGTTAGTGATGATGCCGTGCTCGACGGGGTACTTCAGAGTCAGGATACCTCTCTTGCTCTGGGCCTCATCACCGACGTAGCTGTCTTTCTGACCCATACCCACCATCACACCCTGTGAGAGAAAGAGAACTAATGTTAAAGCGAGACTATGTCTATAATCAAAAATGACCATCAGGAGTGCACTACACAGAAGCATTTTGGTCTGTTGCTTTTATTCTTAACACAAATGAAAGGACTTTGATTATTAGTGGAGTCAGAGTTGATAGAAGTATACAAATATCATCACTCATGTAAAATACTAATTTTCAGATAAACATGTCAACTGATTGTTCTTTTAGTTTAGTTTGGCAATACATTTGGAGCTTAATCACCTGCTGGACATTGTCTGATGTGACAATCAGCTTTTTATATAAAATATAGAGTTTGCCCTTATGAAATGGAGTGAGTAAAAGTCAGAAGTCTTTAGAAAGGGAACTCAACTGCAGATACTTGAAGACTGTAGTTAAGTTTACTTGTGAAGTTACTATGTTCCATTACTTCCCATCTCTGAATGCAGTCATACACTACCATTCAAAAGTTTGGAATCACCATTTAAAAGTTTGAAAACACTGTTTTTGCCAATATAAATGCAATTTTACTGCAGATAAATATCTAAAGTGAATCTATTGTGATGCTACCACTCTATAGCTTTGGTTTCAAGTCAATTGTATGAAGCTATGAAAAATGAAATGTTAGATGTGTCCAGAATGATGAACAGAGCTGTAGATGATTCCACAATGGCTGAGAAAGCTGTATAACACTAAGAAGGAAGTTGTACTAATTAATATCCAGAATTCCTCAGATTTGAGAAGTGGTAATGAAATCTTAAAGCAGATGGTTTATCACATAATTACAGTATATTATCACTTATCTATAACCTTTTGATGTTCCCAAAAAACCTGAAATGTTGAATAAAATACCTTTTGAAATATCTTTTGGTGTCTAGCTTATAGTATTTCAATTAACACTATATTATTATTAAGTTACTAGTGAATAAAATAGTAGCAATTATTAATATAACATAGTAGTCCAAACTTTTCATTAAAGGTGTATGAATAAAAAAAACCCAAAAAAACCTTCTAGCCATTGTGGAAAGCTTATATCAGTGAGGTTGGCGCACCTGGTGGCGGGGCCTTCCAACAATGGAAGGGAAGACAGCACGTGGAGCGTCATCTCCGGCAAATCCAGCCTTGACCAAGCCAGAGCCGTTGTCGCACACAAGGGCGGTGGTCTCCTCGTCGTCACACATGGTTGGTTTCTGGGATGGTCTGGGGTGGTGGAGATGACATGGTTGTTAAAAAAGAGTGACACATCCAAGTGGTGGTGCAAATAGAAGGTTTTTGTGTACTGCGTGCGTAACCGACACCAAAAAAATCTTAAAATGCTGCACTTATCTCACTTGTGCTTATGTCTTATTTATACATCTTACTTATATCTTATTTAAACATCTTATATCTCATTTAAGTTTCTTGTTGGTGTTCTATGTCACACTGCAGATGCACAAGATACACTCCTTATACTCCTCTTGAATGCCCCAAGCCTCCCTAAAGGTTACTGAAACTGTATCTCCATTGGCAAAGTGTTTCAAGAGACTTCCAGCCTGTTAATGTAGAGCCAAAAAAGGGTCTACAGTGCAGCCTGGTGGTCTATTTTAAGTCCCTTACCTCCTGCTGTTAGAAGCCCATATGGGTTCTTATTTCTCATTACCCCTTATCTGAGCTTGGGGCCTGTCCAGGATCAGTTCAGGTTGCAGCTGCTGTCACATTGCAACACCTCAGTTTACAGCATGGTGTCTTGCACTCTAATTCATAACAGCTTCATTCATGAGATGCTGTGCTGTACTAAGTAAACTTGTAATGTCAGTACAACCCATCTAGTTCCTGTCTGCTTTTAGAGTAAGCAATAAGCATGAACTCTCCGAGACGATGGCTACATCTTAGTCTTCCAAAGTCATCCTTGTAGAAGTCCTACTAAAAGTATGGTAGTCCTTCTTCTAGGCTGGACGAGATAATACCAACAGCAAGCGAAGAAACTTGTTATTGATGCCTCACATCTATGCCATTTCAAATGCCCTGACTTGTTCTTTCACAGAACAGGAAAAAAACTAGTCATCTCATCTCAGCAGTCCTAGTAGTCCCAAGTAAAAATTCGTCTGAAGACCTTACCAACCTCCCTGCTTTCTTCCATAGGAACCAATAGTAGCATACACTCACCAAGTTGTATCGCACGACTGATGCTTCCACTGGGACAAAGTGGTCGAGGGAAGAGTTCTCCTTAAATAAGACTCGGGCTAAGGGGGCTGGGCGGAGCATTGAGTTCACAGAAGCCCAAATAAGAGCACTCGAAAAAAAAGAGATAAAAACCCACCCGAGATGTTTCTCTTTTGATGGGCCGAAGCAATTGGATCCTTCCAAAATGGAGCTGCACTTCCTTGGAAATAGCAGCTCCCCCAGTAATAAAAATCTAATTGGATGCCAAGTGCTTTACTTAGCTTAGCTTAATGTTCCTGAGGTTTTATGGTGCCACCATGATGTGTACAGTGCATGTTTTCACCTACAAATTTGTCTGATTTTAATACAGAGTTTCTAGTGCAACCAGTTTCTTCACTTACTGAATAAAGGGGTGTTATTCTACTTAGTTACAGTTCAAGATTTGTTCTGTGAAACAGAATTCCACCTCCCCATCCAAAAAAGTGCATTCAAATCAATACAATCCATTTAATTTTGTTTGGCTCTTTTTTTTTTCGCCTGAAATTGATACCAATTTGCAGAAATCCACCTAATATGTAAGCCAAAGGCCACAGTGGCAAGACAAACTGCCTAAGAGGCATGAAGAAGAAACCTGGAATTGAACCAAGACTCAAAAGGGGAATCTATTCTCCTTTGGGCTGCACCATATAGCAGAATTAAGATGTAATTTAGATAGTGAACAGCATTACTAACTGATTTCTCCTTAAATGGACACTCATGGAGGTGGGACTGGACATGAATAGAGAAGGTTCACCACTCTGTTATCAGGGCAGGGCCGCATAAAATGACAATCTACTCTCTCTGTGCTAAGTGCCTAAGGAGACAGACATTCAAGACCCCGTACTCTCCGGCCAGACGGTATACTGTATATGTCAGTAGGCCAACTTACTGGCATGTGGGCTAGAGCCCTAAACATGGAGAACAGTGTGGGCTGTGAGGGATGGGGAGAGTAAAACACCCGCTTAGCTCCCTCTCCCCTCCCTGATTCCTGACTGGCTAGGCTGTAGCAGTAGCTAGATCCTGATTGGCTGAAATCTCTCCTTTTAGGGTCATAGTGGGAAACAGGTGTTGTAAATGTGCACACACTTAGTGTAGCATAGAAATGAGTGTGAGAACAGGTCGCCTTATTAGTGTTGACCCTTACAACATTTAATTCACCTCCCCTACAAGGACATTTCAAGTTTCTACTGTCAGTAGAGGCCCTGTGATGGTCCGATAAATACGATCCTGCCAAAGCCATTAAACTCTATCCCGAGTCAGTCAGTCAACCAGGGCTGTACAGACCTCCTTCACATGGGCTGCTTTTGAGCTGTGCAGGACAGGCACCTTATTGGTTAATAGTAGTCTACAATCACCTTAATATACTCTCGTTATACTAGTGTTGTTATGTTACCATAGTAGAACAGCTGGAACAGTACAGGAATACATAATATACATGTGCACGTTCAAGCACACAACAGTAAAGTCACAGTGTTGTTAAGGTCCACTGTATATCTTGTAACTTCTGTTTATTTTTGTAGTTTTCCCTAATATTCACTACCATTCAAAAGTTCAATGGGCCTCATTCTGTAATATCTTCCCAAGTTTTTTCTTAAACATGTTCCTGAGAAAGGTCCCAAGAAAATACTTATGTCAGATTCATTACGTGTTCTCAGCTTCGTGCTCTTGAGTGTGTGTAGATTCTGTTCTTACCCAAGATCAAATCCCAAATAAGAAAACATTGGTGAATGTCAGAATCTTCAGTAAACTGTGTAAATAGGTTTTAAGAAGAAATTTCTTAAGAAGAGTTGGTGAATGAAGCCCAATGCTTTCAATAACATAAAACTCATTTGGATTCAAGTGTCTTGTGCAGCTTTAAATCATTAGTAGGATGCGACGAAGAATGCAGATTTGAACAGAGTCATACAGGATTCTAAAATGAGCAGGAAAGCCATATAGCAGAAGTTACAAGGTTAGAATAAAATTAATGTTCAAAATTCATTATATTTAAAAGATGGAGATCAGATTTCATGGCAAATAAGAAGTAAATGAAAATAGATAATTACAGAATAGAATAATTCAATACTTTCTTGTTTCCATTGAAAAATACCTTTAGGTGAAAAGTCTGTAACTTCTGAATTCACATTGTGCTTAATTAAGCTAATATTGTACATAAAATAACAAGACGTGTTATTATGGCAAGTGATTGTTATTTGTGCTAAATGCTAAATAATCTATCTATTTGTCTGTCTGTGTGTCTATCTATCTGTCTGTCTTTCTATTTATCTATATATCTGGTTTAGATTAATGGATATATGGTTTCTGAACTACTTCTGGGTATCAAAAATTGCCTCCTCTCATTGAAATGTCCTTCTAAGTGTTCTGCCTGAATGCTTCAGGATATGCATGAAAAGACTGAAACATGCCGTATGGAGATCATCTTCCAACATTTGGCAGATGTTGAATTCCATGAGTGCCCTTGACAGCACGATGGCATGGTAGCTCATCAGTAAATCATACTGAGCTATAGGTGGAACACTATCAAAATAGCTTTATAGCTCAGTTTTAGCCTAATGAGAATCACAGAGTCAGACTTTGGCTGCAGTTTGGTGAATGTATCAGGTATCGTCACATCACAGTTTGATAATGTGAGTGTGTGTATCTGCTCTGCAGGCCTCAGAGATATATTACTATATTTAGCCTATTTGCACCACGTCCACAGATAGAAGTTAGATGGAATTGTCCAGCATTTCTCTGTTTGAATGATCACAGACTGAAGAACCACAGATCGAAAGGCCTGCTCAGATGCTGTTAAACGACTGCTATCTGCTGCTTGACGTGAGATGATTAACCGAGCAAAACCCTAGAAGAAGATAACAGGGTGAAGAGCCTGTACTTTGACAGCATAAAGTGGGCTGTTATATGTCTTTTTTTTT
>JAILXH010014799.1:1240-13908 GCA_023558415.1 Piaractus mesopotamicus | reverse complement strand
CCCCCCCCCCCCCCCCCCCGGCAATATGAAACAATTGAGAGCAGAATGGCTGTTGTCTAATTGCACAGTTGCGGTGCTCTCAGTAAATAAAGGCTGAGGCGCTGTATAAAGAGAGGAGCTTTGCTGGGCTGCTTTGATGCTTCTAAAGCTCCTCATGCTGTCAGAGAGATTTTGCATAGTGCGGCGCAACATGTCTGTGTGAATACACACACACTGAGCACAAGCGCGTCACACACACAGCGTCCATGCTCCTGGCCTGTTCTTTGATCTCATGATATCAAGTAGAATAGCTGAATCGGTTCATATGAACCCTGTACGTGTACATACACATACATACATACATACGCTGAACTTAAATATCTGGCAGTGTTCAAGCTGTATTCTGTAGGTACTTAAATCTCTCCCTCTTTCTCTTTCTCTCTCTCTCTCTATTCTGCAGCTGTGCATGACTGATTCCCCCAGCAGGAGGATTTAAGGGACAAAGCCCACCAGACAACAGCTATTGATCCTGTCTGCGTGTGCATGTGTGCGCTACTCCCTGGAGATTAAAGATTCTTATCCTGAGTCCTGAGATAACATTCGAAAGTTTCATACAGTCCCACTGATTTTTCAAAAATGTCTGTATAAGTAAGTGGTTAAGAGGTAAACAAAGTCTTTCAGAGTGGTTTGATGTGAAATAATCCTAGAGCAACTTACCTACCAATTTTTGTAAGGTAAAAGTGGCTTATTTTTCTGGGACGTCCTTACATTTCGAAACCAAACCTCGTACCTCCAATTTTGCCGTTTTTCAGTTTTTGACATAATTTGAAAATGCCTGTTGACCTTTACATTGCGTGTAAATTTCATGATCACCGGACCAAAAGAAATGGCCCAAATTTACTTGGGAAAAAAAGTCTGCTTCCATTGACTTACATTAAAAGTAAAGTATGTTTTTTCCTTCTCCTGTAAGGCACTATTTTGGAGATACGAGGTTTTGTTCCGACAGCAGCGATATGTTAATGAGGGACATTTTTAACAACTAAAGTAAACTTGAAATATTTTTATTGTACAAAACAGTATAAACAAGCCAAACAATATACAGATACCCGTATGTCTGCACTGCTTTCCCACTGGCCTGGCAAAACCAGCGCTAAATGTTCATTTCTGCAAGGCTGAAATTGGCTTCTTATTCGGCAGCTTTCTGTTTGCAATTTTCTGGTCCACCTTAAATGGAGCAGCAGTTACATTCTGAAATGCCTGAATGTAACTGCTGCCCCATTTAATGTGGAAGAGACAATGTGAATAAGAAGCCAACTTTAGCTTCATTGAGTTTCTGAAGTAATTTGCCTCGTTCCTTTGTCCCATATACTCATCCCTCTTACCATCATACACTGTTGAAATTGAAAAAATATTAGTCATTCCCCAACTTGTCCTGATCAGTCTGGTGTCTGGGGTCATTTCTTTATGTCTGCGGCCTCAAAAACAAAGTGAACTAGTTCAGATGCAACAGACTAGACAGCATCGAGGGTCTGCTGCGTTTTCATTTTCGTTTGAAACGTGACTGAAACATCCCTGACTCAGCCACTCAGCTAAAGGGGATAACGTTATGGCGGTTTGCACTGTTTGTATGTCAAGTTGTCTACGGTATACCATCCACTACTAGACTGCATTGTGCAGAAATTTAGTTAAACATGGAATTCTCCTTTAAGCACAGCTCTGACACAATTTATTTTTGCGGTAGTTTAGCCAAAAATCTAATAAAGTCAAATTTTTAATAGAGTATGTTTACCCATCTTTACCAAGGGTGCCATTAAGCATGTAGCTGACTGTATATAGATGGATACAAAGTTAAGATCAGCCAGTGGCAAGAGACCAAGAGGAGTTCAGGCATTGAGTTTTCAGTAGTGTGCATTTCGTAAAGACCCCAGAGCAAAACACATCCTACATATTTGTGATGTGCGAAACAGCACATTTCCATCAGCCCATCTTCTTGTGTCTTGTAGTGAAACTCATGATAAATATGATGTGGGGATTAAGGAAGGAAGACGTTTTTGGCAATAGAAGGCTGGGAACGGAGAGCGTCACATGCAGCACAGACAGTTATGAGCTAATCTTGGAAGCCAGAAGTGCTAACAATCTCATGCAGTTCACACAACTCGCGACTACATTGAGATTCTGAGAAAAGGTCTCACCTTGGTACACCTTGCTACCTACTGCTGTCTTCATGAAGCCTGTGTTCCAAGCAAGAGAACTGGACTCTTGGCCAGAGATACTTCGGACAGGAACAACATGGACTTTGCCTACAGCATTCAACTTTCAGATAAGGCTGCAACAATCAATTGATTAAACTGAGTTACGTTGAAATGATGAACATAGTTAGCAACACATCTTTTCATCAGGTAGTGAGCCTGACAGTGATTATACTTCCCATCTGTCTTTACATCATTTAATTAAACGAAAATACTGATAGTGGAGATGGCAGCGCAGAGTTGAGGGATCATGCGTGACTTCAAATGTCAAAAATATGCAAATATTTCACTTTAACTTGGATACCAAAATGGCCACGAGCACATTCTTCTGCTCTGGCCCTTCAGTTTCTGACCACAGAGCCGCTCCTGGTTTGCTCTGCCACCCAAATAATATCTCAACAGCACTTCCGTGGTCAGAAACTGTCAGCCGTCACATTGAACATGACAGCACATGGGCTACAATGTGTGATTGTACTCCTACACCAAGACACAACGATGTAGGTATCCATGTAGTACATGATTAATTCAAAGCTATGCAAGCCTTGGAGTCAAAGCGAATGACATGAATTCTTCTAAAACTTTCTTTTAATTAAACATCAGCACTCTCGCTCAGACAGAGAACAGACAGCTAGCCTGTTAGCATGCTAAAAATACACCATGTGGCAGGCTGTGAAAGAACAGGAGTGCTAAACCTCAGCTGTAGCAGACCCTGATTTTTTGAAATGCCGTTACACGTCTATCCAGAAGGTCAGTTCAGTCAAGATGATGTCATGTTTAAATGGAGAAGCTGAGTATACACAAACTTTACAAACTAGGAAAAAGTTCTTAAAGGCGATAGTAGCCGTTAGGCCCGTTTCCTGACCATGGTTACAGCCCAGTCCCGACATGATTAGGACTGTTCAGGATTAACTGACTGAACCGAATTACACACTGGAAAAAAAAAAAACAAACTAATTTGATCAGCAGTGAATAGTTGGCAGTTTGCAAGATGAAAAGGCAGATTTTAAATTCTCCTACTGCTTTTTCTTACAATAGGAAAGCTATTTATATGCTTAATTCTTCTTTTCAGTAAAGTATAGGACAAATTAGGGTTCCTCCACAACAGCAAAGAGCTTACTTCCAGGTGGATAATGCTAGTAGTGCTGCACTGGAACAACAGGATTTTGTACAAATTTAACCAAGATATTAGAAAAAAAAAAAGAAAGCTTTTCTAAACTGACCTTCCCAGGTCAATAACTTCATGACTGTTTGTGGTCCATTTCCATCACATAATCATGGAACTTGAACCAGCCATACATTTCATTGCAGTGTTTACTAAAGAATCATTCACTTTGTGAGATGGTTTTCCCACTGCGCGCTCAAAAAACAAGAACTGACCCAAGCGGGAACCAACGGAACTTATGGTTTTAGTTCTAGATCATTTCGTACCTGTTCAAGAGATGTGAAGACTTGGTAGACCATCAAAATTGTCAGCATCAGATAAACAGTACTGTTCATAGCCATTCATAACTTGTCATATGACTTTTACAGAAGTTAAAACATTAAATCCCATGCTGCATCTCATGATTCCCATGACCGTGCAAACCATGCAAAACTTTACATGAAGAGCCAATTCCTGTTAAGGCCTTGCGAATGGAAACAGCCGTACAGGTCAGAAACAGAAACAATGAGACATCACTCATCCTCAGCTGAATGCTAATTCAATTACATCCTTTAGCCTATTTGTGTCCATGCGTGTGTGTGTCCAGCTGTAAAGACATGATTTCATTTCCTTTCTACCTAACAGGTGCTAAAGCTCCTTTAAAAATGTGTGTGTGTATGTCAGAGATAGGGACTTGAGTCAGTGACTCAGACTGACTCAACTTACGGCTCCTGAAATTTCAGCCTGAGAAAACAACACAAACAAAACAACATCAGGGACGCCAACCTTAGTGTGGTAAATGCATCAAATCTTATAGTCTTGTTTGTATGACTTTGCCAAATCTATCTGGAGTTTTAGTATTTTCAGTTCACATTTCTTTAAATGGCTGGATTACTTACTGAGCAAGCTACATAGCCTTTGTGCTACATAAACTACAGACTAACCAACCATTTCAAGTTCCTTTGCCTCTTTCTGTTAAACACTGCATTTACTGCATGTAGTACTTCAGACTGAGGAGTTTTCTATAATTAAAGGCAGATATTTGAAGTTGTGTTGAACCTGAAAGGATTTTAGTGGGGGTTTACTTTTGTACAATGCAATCACTGCAGCTAATAACAAACCTTACCTCAAGATGACTCAAGGCTGGACTTGGTCTCGCACCCCAGAGATTTGATACTTGATTCGAACTCACACCTCAGACTCTCAAGACTCGACTTGCTCTTTAGAGCCACTGGACTCAACTCGGACTTGCAGCTCAGAGACTCAAGATTCAACTCAGACTCATACTTCGGAGACTCGACTCAGACTCAGACCCCAGACACTTGAGACTCAACTTGGACCGCAGACATTCGAGACTCGACTCGCACCCAAGAAACTCGTCTTGAGATATATATGCACATGTGTTTAATCCACTGATCTTTAAGCATCGTCTTCATGCGCATCCCTGAACACACCCCATTTCAGTACAACAAATCTATCTTCCTCTCTACAGCCCTGCATGCGCTTCTAACCTCAGTTTGCCTAACAGAACTTACAAAACACCACCTTTAACCTCTGTCTGCTCAAGAGAATTTATGAAATAACTCTTTGTGATGGACAGAGCAGAGTATTAAACATGTTATTGATTTTTTTTTTGTGCCACAGGAATAGTGAGGTGCTACGGCCTTGGATCCATCCAGGAGTGAAATGGAATTTTCCAAATATGTTTGCACCGCTTTAAAAAATCATCTGACATTTAATTTCTCACGTATGGGCACCTCCGGTAGGTCAGCACGAGCAATGAAAACAATGCCAGTGACATTCACGGATACATGCTCAGATAAGCACACGTACAGCGTGTACACACACACACACACACACACACACACACACATAGCTAAAACCATCTCAGTCATTCAGTTCGATATGTCAGCGACCCTTCTGTAGTCCAGCTACTATACACACATCCTTGTTTCTATCAGAACACTGGTAAATGGCCTTTAACCATGCAACACTGTCTTCAATGTACAACTGCATACGAAATACTAATACTAGTGATATGAAGTATATACTGTGTTGTAATCTTAAGGGGGATTCAATCAGTCTCTTCTGCTTAATTAAATGGTTAAGATGTAAATAAAGTCATTTCAGAGTGTTTTGATGCCTGAGACATTGTTTTGTGACAGTTTTAATATACGCTTTTGGGCGAAATGCATTTTAAAAAATGCAAAATATTTTTAAAATTTCTTTTTTTTAAAATCCATTAATGGCAGAGAGGTACATGCCGTGTGAGAGGTATACACAGGTATGTGCACTGTGAGGCAAAATAGGGCCCTAAGAAAACGTATGTTTTGAGATTTGCCTCAATTTTACTGTCATCAACACTGCATACAAAACTCAGAAGGCTTGTGTAGGTTCAGTGGTCATTTTGTATATTAAATAAAATGGCTAGACCTTTGTGACCTCATGATCCACGGTTCCTATCACCACCATTGTTCAGACATCCGAATTTTGAAAAATGAACTGTTTTGAATTTATATAAGGTGATATGGACTTTTCCCATTGTTTATCTTAGGATGCTTAGCTTAAAACTACATACATAACTCAGTAATAAACAAAAACACTTGGGATGAAAAAACTTACTTTCATGGTGGTCTTCTGGGTGAATCCAAAGAAATACCTGTCTGATTCCTGTGAAAATTTACAGATGACATTGCTATGCTAAGATGGCCAAAAGCATTGTTTTACCCCACGTTTGGTTGCTTTTTGGGTTTCAATAACTGCTGTTTTTATCATACTTCTTTAAGATGGAGAAAAAAAACTCTCACATAGAGAAGCGCTGCTTTATTTACTAACCTTACATATCAGTTCCAGCTTGATCTTGTTAGCCAGCTAGCTAGAATTTAACTCTCAGTTTTCAGCCACGAGTAGCTCCTCCCTTTCCACTTCACATTGCATTGTGGGACAGAGGTGTCCATCAACACCATACCAGAGAAGAATTGATGCTCAGTAATGTCTTCTTCGTGGTCAGACACTAGAGGGCACTATTGAGAGAGTTCAGAAGGTCAGTCCTTTTCACACAAACTAATTTTCTCAACACAAAACGATATAAAATATTTCTACCCTGCTGTCATATTTTTCAAAATTCTAGTTATAGGACTTTCCAACAGTGAACCGCTTCACTCAGCCAATGAGCTGAGCAGCTCACTGACCAATCAGCACTCAGCAGCAGTAATGCTACCAACCTACTTCCCAAAACTGTTTGTTGTACAAAAACAGAAAGGTACTGACATGTTTTCACACATTTTTTTTATGTAATACATTCTTCTACTTTTGAAAAGTAAAGAGATTCTCAATGAAAGATTGCAAAAAATATTGAATTAACACTTTTAGCCGTTTAGCTCTATTCACTCCCATTGATTGTGGGCTTCCTCTCTTGTTTTTGGTATAATCAGAGGCCTAACTTTTTTAGACCACGGCATCCTTGATCTAAAAAGCAGAACAGGGCGGCAGCACAGAGACCAGAGGCTTAACCGAGTAAATGGGAGCAAACAGAGGAACAAACAAGGTTGAACGAATGGCTTTTTCGTAGATGTAGATCAGAATATAACATATGAGATGTAGACGATATTGATATTGATATTGATAGTTTTGGTGAGTTAACAGCAAAACAAGCATTTTTTTTCAGGTTGTTTAACTATTAGTTCAAATTTACACACACTCCTATCAGACATGAGTTCAGACAGTCTGATTTGACTGTACACAAGTTTGATAAATAAGGCCCAGTGTGAGGAATAGGAAGTGGCCAAGTATATATTTTTTTGGATGCAACTCAGTCTGAATTATTGCTTAGCATACATTTGGGACGCAGCCATAAAGTCCATGAAATATGTGTTTGGTGCTTTTGGATTCTCAGGACTGCAATCAGTGTCGCAATCTGCATAATAAAAATGCTTCTTGATGAGGAGGAATGAAAAATGACCCAGTTGTAATGGGTCTGCATTTGTCACCAAACTGCTCTGCGTGTCTGCCGGGATGTAATCATTCATCTGTGTCTACTGTCTGTCTGCTGTGACCCCACAAAGACAGGGAAACATTTCTACAGCAAAATAACCAAAAGTAGATTAGTGCACAGTATGACTTACTGTCAACTTTAACAACAAAACTGTGTAGCTGAATGCTGGGCAGCCGTTTTAGACTAATGACACTATTGACGCCTACTGTTTGTTAGCAGCATTAGCCCTGCAGGTCCAGTGCTAAACTAAAGAGGCAAATGTCTCGTAAAATTATGCAAATTAGATTTTTCGCCTGAACCCCACACTGTGTATGAGGCAGGGCCGGAGTGGGACTTGTATTCAGACAGGAGGCTATGATGCAGACTAGCCCAGCCCAAATTCACTCCTCTAACATTTTATCAGCTCCACTTACCATATAGGAGCACGTTGTAGTTCTACAATTACAGACTGTAGTCCATCTGTTTCTCTGCATACTTTGTTAGCCCCGTTTTACCCTGTTCTTCAATGGTCAGGACCCCCGCAGAGTAGGTATTATTTGGGTGGCGGCTCATTCTCAGCACTGCAGTGACACCGACATGGTGGCGGTGTGTTGGTGTGTGTTGCGCTGGTACGAGTGGATCAGACACAGCAGTCCACCCAAAATGACACCTGCTTTGTGGTGGTCCTGTGGGGTTCCTGACAATTGAAAACAGGGTGAATAAATTATGCAGAAAAACTGATGGACTGCAGTCTGTAGTTGTAGTGAACCTGTATTGTAAATGGACTTGATAAAATAACCAAAAAGTGCAGATACGAGTTAAGTGCACTTAATGAAGTGGCCAGTTGGTGTATATGCTACAGTGAGATAGACAAACTGGCCAACTAGTGAAAAAGGAAAAACTGGGGAACGTTTTTACCTTAAATTTGGCATAATCATGACAGTCAACATGCTACAATATAATAGTAGCTAAGTAACTTAAGGTCCTGTTATCATTTTTCAGTGCCCACCTGCTCGGATATGTCCTCATCCTCTTTAAATAGCATTTTCATCATTGTCTTCTTGGTGCCATATTGTTTTGTTTTGTTTTGTTTTTTCAGTTCTTGCCACTACTGTCCACCTTCAAGACTCACATATGGAAATCACTACATTGGTAATGCAAATAAAAAAGTAATGAATGTACAGCACTGCCTGTTGTATTCAGACAGTCACACTGAATTCGAAACATTAATTTCTCGATGCTAGCTTCTTATTCTAATTTCCATTCCATCTTAAATAGTGCAACAGTCACATGCTAGTGCCTGCACAGGTGTCTAAATGAAATGCTTCATCTAATCTTTATCCACTGTATGAGAACCAGTAACAAACAGCAAACCAGAGCTGCATCACTTAAGGAGGGGGCTGCTGGTTTAACCCCTAAATTACTACAGATATATACTTGGATGTAACATTTATCATTTGTCTGAGCGTTCTTGTGCTTATATGTGTGAGTTTATACATTAGCTCACAGTAAAACACTACTGGCCCACTGCGAATTCTCCCAACTCTCCTGATTACCCACTCCGGCACTGATGTGAGGCCTGCTGTCCTCTCTAGGGAGTGTTCCCAGGGCTGTACATCGCCTTAGCTCTCTAAATAAAGCATCAAACCTCAATATCATACATAAAGGAGACTTATGAAGGATTGCTAAAGTCATAGTTAGGATCCTGGGTCCATCCAAGATCACACAAAGGAGAAACGAGGAGCAGATTTTTTAATATGGACACCCTTGTTCTTGGCTAGGCTAGCCTCAGTGAACTAAATAGCTAGCACTGCAAACTCTGTAATGCAAACCGTTCTTTTGAAAAGTCAGAGCGCAGCATAGATACGCATGATCTAGTGGGGACCTGGGGCACTTTCCTAGACATTTCAGTTAGAACCCTAGGAATAAAGGGCCCTGGGATGACCCCTCGCTCTATATTCCATGGATGACCCCCCCTTAAAGACAGTATTATGAGTGAATATGTTCTCTGCCAGGAGAAATATGGGCCTTTGTCAAGTCTCTAGCTTTAAATTGTGTTTAACATGATTAATTGTTACAGTTTCAGTCATAATTACCATAACTACCAGTGGTAGTGATAGGAACCAGACGTCTGAAGAGGTTAATGCTTCTAATAGCTCCCTTACTAAGTTATTACGTAAGATAACTACAAATACTTTGCCTGATGCCCGAGCTATTGTTTTATTTTTTGTTTTGAGATGATTGTAAAAATGTTTTGGCCTAATGTGAAGTTTCTCTAGAATCATCAAAACCACTCTGAATGAATCTTAAAGACTGAATTATGCAGAAATTTTGAATAACTCAGTCTAATTCCCCTTTAATAACACTCATTTACATACGACCTGCTCAGCTCACCCCCTAAATATAGTCAGTTACCTTATATGTCTTAATGGCACTCATTCACATAGAAATACGTAGAGACTCATACGCAAAGATGCACAATGCACAAAGATCCACTGTCACACCAACAAACACACACAGAAAACATAAATGTGTGGCGAGTTTGAGGCGTATTTCCCGTCCTGCTACAGGGAAACAGCATTAGTGCGTGTTCCAGTCTGATGCTTTAACAGTGTTTCCTCCGTTCTCTTCTGTGTCACTGTCAGGAAACCAAAAGGAAACCAAGACAAAGAGAATCCACATCCCTCACACGTACACTACACCGAGTCTCCAGTGCTCAGCCTACACCCTACTGCTGGCATCTCTGACTGTTTACTGTGAAAATACTTTGAACGATCTTAAAATAGACACTTAAAAAAGGTGGTTCTTCAAGGGTTCTTTAGTGAAGGCAATGGTTTTGTTTAGAAACAGTTCTATATAGAGCTTAAAATGAAATGGTTCTGCAGATTGATCGAGAATGTGTTGTATATGGTTCTATATAGAACCTTTTGAAAGTATTACTCTGATACTTTGAAATAAGATGTTTGTTCAGTTATGGCTGCTGTTAAACAGGGGAAAGTGGTGATTTTTGGTGCTCATCCTCACTTAGGGTGCTGGAAATCGCGATCCCAAATTGCATTTCTTACTTCTTATGCACTTGTTATGTCTTTGTAACAATCTGAGGAGCTAGATATGAGGAATGTTATAAGCTGTATTATTATCTAATACTTTTTGGAAAAATGGTTCTATATGGCACGAAAAAAGGTTCTTCTATTGTTACAAGCTGTAGATGGTTCTATATAGCACCTTTTTGAAAAGGGTTCTATGCATCACCAAAAAGGGTTTTGGTATTGTTACGATGTCAAGCTTGTAACAATAGAAGAATGTTTCTGGTGTTATATAGCACCAGTTTTAAAAAGGTTCTATATAGAACCATGTACAGCACATTCTCCATCAATCTGAAGAACACTTTAACTATGCAAAGAACCATTTAAGGATGACATGGTTCTGTATAGAACTCATGGTTCTAAATAGAACCATTGCCTTTACTAAAGAACCCTTGAAGAACCATATTTTTAAGTGTGTAGTGCGAAAACTTGTCTCTTTTGAAATCTTTGTTTTTGTGATGTCACACGAACCGACACACTGACATACACTCGTCTATACAGTGTACAGCAGTTTAGCTCCGCCCATTCATGCTGAAGTTGTAAGGAGTGTTTCAGGCACAATACAGGGCAGCAAAAGCAGAGCTCATTTACATATTTCAGACTTAAAGACACAGTAAACCACATAAAACCAGGAGACCCTTTTTAACTCACTCAAAGTTGGTAGTTTTCGTGTTGTCAGTTTGCTGAGCCATGACAACAAACATAAGATCTCAAAGCTAACATTTCTGTAAGCAGCTGTGTTAACTTGCCAGCCAATGCTAACTGCTTGTGCCAGTGTTTATTCTTTTTTGCTAGCCTGCTGTTATTGCGATTTATGTCGCTAGATTCATTTTCTCCTCTCTTGATGACCCCTAGTTTTACACAGAGCTCAGATTCATATGGGATCAAAATGATGAAAATTATTACAGAAGAGAGTAAGACATGATGACCTTGATGAGACATGATGGCCTCGATATGGTGTATCAAAGAATACAAGCTGCTAATTTAGCTACTGGAATCACTTAATGTGTTGCATGCAACAATGACGCTTTTGAATTGTTTTGTGTAACTGTCAAGTTGCAAAGAAATGTTGCAGGCAACTCACAACATGCAAATGGTTGCATGAAGGTTTCACAGTGTAAAGCAGTGTGTATCAAAAAATAAGAGCTGCTAATTTAGCTATCTAATGGAGTCACTGAATGTGTTGCATGCAACAGTGATCGCTTATGAAGTGTTTTGTGTAACTGTCAAGTTGCAAGGAAATTATGCTGCAGGCCACTCACAAGTTTCACAGTGTAAAGCATGTTGTATCAGAAAATAATAGCTGGTAATTTGGCTATCTAGTGGAGTCACTGAATGCATTGCAACAATCATTGCTTTTGAATTGTTTTGTGTAACTGTCAAGTTGCAAAGGAATTATGTTGCAGGCAACTCATAACATGCAACTAGTTGCATGCAAGTTTCACAGTGTAAAACCAGCCTGAAATCCCACCATTTTCCCCGATAGTTTGGCAACATCACAAAATTTTCATTTCTGTACTACTATAACAACAAATTTGGTTTAATAGTCCAGTGATATTTGTAGGGGAGGGTCTTCCCTCATCTTCTTCTAGTAAATATGGTATTTAAAACTGGTGTGCAAGTAATGACCACTGCCTCTGAATATATGAAAGACCAGGTTCAAGAAAAACAAAAAGCACCTATGGAAAAAAATGAAGGACTCGAAAAAGGGTCTCCACCGAAAGCAGTGCCTTTTACCCTCTTCCTCTACAGCAAGATACAGTCAAACCAAAGGTAGCTCCTCGAAGAAGGTACAATGCATCCATCTGCTCCAAATGTGAGGCCTCAGGTTGTAAGCTGGTTTCGGGTTATTTAGAGTGTTTTCTTCAGCCCAGAGGGATGTGCTTGTGTCAGCATGTGGGTAAAAAACAGCACTCCGCAAGGGTTAGTGGCTCTGCACACAGGCAGAAGGAGAGTGAAAAAGGGAACAAGCAAAAAGAAGAAGTCGCACTGATAGAAACATCAAAACTATCTATTATTGGCTTCCCAGAGCAGGGTAGTTAGGGAATTAGGCTAAAAAACAAAGCCCCACAGTCAAAAACGTTGGCAACACTTTACCCTGCTACATAACATAAACATAACCATGCAGGGTTTGAATTTTGGAAGAGGTCTTGCGGGGTCCTCTGACCTTCAGGTGACCTCTATTTTACACCTAAATTGTGCCACATACCTGCTGCACCATGTCGCACAGCATTCAAAAC
>JAILXH010014751.1:16536-32046 GCA_023558415.1 Piaractus mesopotamicus | reverse complement strand
GTGCAGTATACCACTACACAACAAGAAGACAACAGTTTATCTCTCTGCTTTTGTTAGTCCTTAAGGGTTAGGCATCCTCTGGTGTGCTTTTCAAGGTGAAATACTGTTTATGGGTAGAAGCACAGCATTCTCTCACACAACAAAACCTTATCACCGCAGCTGCTACACAAAGCACAGATTGTATGGCCGTTTGTTACCTTGCCATTCTAAGCAAAGCTAGAAGCCTGACATTTTCTTGTACCTCATATTTCCTTCAAACGTTCTTCAGTGGGGCATAAGCAATAGCAATTAGTCCAGAGCCCATTGGACAGAAAATCTGTAAACATATTTGGGCTTAGAAGTGCAAATGGACAATGCAGCTTCTCTGAAATGCAAAATTGCCCAGTATCCCAAGATAGATCAGTTTAGAAGACATTCAGCATCTCTGCCAAAACAAATTCACGCCATTTTATCTTTTTTTTCACTATCCTGAAGGCAGTTTCTGTTCCTTCTTTTTTGTCTCAGCCTCAAATGTTTAAACACACATGCAAAAAAATGGCTTTCCATTCTCAGTGGATAAGATGTTTTTTAGTCTTGGCAGTCCTATACACATGTACAAATAAAGAATACATATGTACATAATACATATGTGTTGCCAGTTCAATAGGCACACCTACCCTGTGCTTAGACTTATTGGCCATTTTATCAAAAACACTTGCCATATACAGTAATTTGTAAAAGGTCAGTAAGCACCCTTCATATATTTAATTTCCAATCAAAACAGTGATAAGTTATTTATGCTTAAGCTTCAGGAAAAAAGATAGCAAGCATATTTAACAGACAATTACATCTCAGCATCTAAATACGGTATTTTTTTTTTTTTTTGCCATTTAGTATGTCCCCTCTTTGGCTTTATTTTACTTTCCATTATTTTCAACAGAATTTTTTTTGGTTTATGGAAGAAATTTGCAGGGATATTGTTCCACAGCTCCAAAATTAGAAGTTGGTTGCATTTTCTGTTTCTCGCTATCCAAATAATCCAAAACACATTCAGAGATGTTGAGGTCTGGACTCTGGGACAGTGCTTTGTCAGATTTGTCTTCTTACAGCTGAGAGTTTTGGTGGTCTACCAGGTCTTTGGAGGTTGTTAGGAGCCCCATTGTCTCTTATTTTTTAATAATTTTTTGAACTCAACCATCCAGATTTCTCCAGATTCTCTGAATCTTTTAATGTTATTATGTACTATAGATGATGAAAAGCAAACGTCCTTTGCTATTTTATGTTGAGAAACATTATTCTTGAATTCTTGCACTGTTTGCTCAGGCAGGTGAACCATTCTCCATCTTTACTTCTGAAAGACTCAGCCTCAGCCATGTTACTGACCTATTGCCAATTAACCACCAGGTGTTTTTTTTTTTAGCATTACACCACTTTATCAGCCTTTTATTACCCCTGTCCCAACTTTTCTGGAAGGTGTTGTTGGCATCAAATTCAAAATGGGCATATATTTTTCAAAAAACATTTCTCAGTTTCAACATTTAATATGTTGTCTTTGAAGCATTTTCAATGAAATATAGGGTTTAAATGATTTGCACATCATTGCATTTTGTTTTTATTTGCATTTTGCACAGCGTCCTAACTTTTTTGGAAGTGGGTTGTAAAAGATAGCATACCGATTAACATTAACAGATGTGTAATTTGGAGATTGGGGTCGCTTAGGGTCACAAATCAATGTTTGTACAGGTAATCATTTTTGTTACCCTGGTAAAAACTCTGAACACTATGTTTGGTTTTCTTTGATACATAATTAAACTCAATTACATTAACTCTCTTGTTACGGTTGGTTGTGATATGCAGTTAATTAAATTAATTTTAATTCTCATTGATGTTGCCCTTTTGTCCATTGAGTGCCTGCCCTCTAAAATGTCAGTGCATGGGCCAGCAAGCTGTCACATAATACATCTTGGTAGGGCATCCTGCTTGTCTGCCCTAGAAATCAGTTTGAGCACTATGGAGCCACCTGCATGGCCCATTCCCCCTCATGCTGTGTCAAAAAGACTCACCCACCCTCCTGAAGATTTGGTGCCTGCATGGATTTTCATATATTTATTTCTTATTTTATTCTGATGGGCTTCTAACAGTAGTCACTGGTTATCAATCTCAGTACTTCTGTCTATTGACGGGCTCATTTCTTCTCTTTATTCATTATTCACTATTATATATTCATAAGTCTGTTCTTTGTTCTTTATTTCTATTGCTCTTAGCGATGCTGAGCTATGCAACGCCTAGGTAGTGTGTTCCTATGGTGGTCCTTTTCCACATGTTGACTGATAAATTGTTGAAGGACTGATAGATTCTACAGCAACAGATAGTTGCAGTCAGTAATTGTATACCTACAAATATAGCAGGGGTGGGGAAAAACAGTTCTGGAGAACTGGATTCCTGCACAGTTTGGTTATGTTCCTACTTAGGCATACCTTAATCAACTCATCAAATAATTACCGGGTTTAGTTGGTGTACTAGACCAGGGAAATCACCAAACTGTGCTGGATGTTGTCTCTTAGTTTCCCACTTGTTGTTTATAGTATGATCTATATGGTAGAAGTCTCTGATAAAACTTGTGAAAAAGTGTAGGTGAAAGCAATAAACTGGCAAGTCACTGTATGTGCATGTATGTGTGGGTCAAAACTTAAGTAAGTGCATATGTAGTACATAACACTCCACCTAATAGAGAATGGTTGCCTTATCATATGAATTTCTTTCATGTTTTCTCTATACGTACAGATGTGCATCACATTATTTATGCACGAAGTCTAAATAAAAGCACAAAGAACGATGTTAGACCCCTTGTGTCATTCACATATCTGCCTCTTTAGATCAGATAAACACTGATTTGTTATCAGCCAGGTTGCTTTCATTTGGATATATTTGAATTTTATCCAGTGCATCTCATTCTAGAGTGCATTATAATCTTTGAACCATAGATATAGATGTAATTCAGCGATTCAGAGGATTTCTTGCTTTTATGTTCCTTTGATGTGCTTTGACTGCTATCAGTACACATACATGTGTCTTTCATTGAAGAAATAAATGCCCTAGTAACCAATGTAAAACAAGAGAATAAAAAAAAAGCGTGTGCTTTGCATGTCCTGTATTCATATGCACTGACACTTCAGCTAACAAAGGAAGTGTCCAATCCCTTTCAGCGTCCTCTATTTCATGCTAACCAATAAACATACAGGTTTCAGCTATCTTACTTCAGTTGGTTATGTAGTTTTCTGTAGGGCAGCTTTCTTTCCTTCACCTCATCATATTGAAGGAATTTTATATCATTTTGTTTTTTTTTTTTTTTGTTTGTTAGTTTTTTTTCTCTCATGACAATATCTAGCATGTATTATGAACCTTCAAGACACATAATCAGAGTTGGGTTTTCCTAGTCTTTAAATAGGAAAAACTTCCTTTAGAGACTAGTGGCACCACAGGATGAGAGTAGGAATGCTTACAACAGGTGTTGCAGTAGTTACATTTTTCATTTTGGCCATAGCTTTGGCCTTTCAGGCACTCTGCATGGTTTGGAATTTTAAATGCAAGTGTGTTACAGGTTGTGGGAACATGTGAAATGTCTTTTGGAATATTTAGACATATCTTGGAATAAAAGCACTACTGCATTTTACAAACTAGTATCATGAACGTTTTGTCTAGGGTTCAGTGGACATTCTTTCAGACATCATCAGACTCTATTTATTCAACTGTTTATGTATGGCTGTTCCACTCAAACCTGGTAAAATGTAAGCACATTTTTTCTTTTTTGAATAACACCTACCATCTTTCTGAAACTGTACTGCTTAAACAGCATATAAAGAGATGTATACCTATAGAAATAAAGGTCCTGGCAATGGTTCTTTGGAGTGATGCTATAGGACGGTATTTCTTAGACCAACCCCCTAATTTACATTTACATTTTTACTCCAACCCAGCTCCCAACACAAGTGTACCAGGCATTGAGTGTTCTTAATGGCTTGGTTCAGGTGTGTTGGGAGCTAGGATAGGGCAAAAATGATGACCATCTAGACGGCCTTGAGGACTGGTTTCAGAAGCACTGCAACAGAGGAAAGACTTTTAGTTCCCTAAAGAAGGAGTTCCCAACATTTTTAACAGCACAAACAGATGTGCAGCCCCTAATGCTTTTTACAGACTGGTAGGAGAGTAGGGAATGTGTAATGATGATGCCATGATAAACATGCAGGCCCACCAACCAATCATTATACCCCACTAAACCCACTATTTTTTTTAACATACTTCTGTTGTTTCAAGAGGCACAAACCAAAAATGAAACTAAATGTCATGCACACTGCTGCATTTGTTGCCAGTATAAAAGGTGACAAAAGGTAATAAAATGCATCACTTTGTATTGCCTGCATTTTAGGGATGTGCTGTCTGTTGTGGGAAGACAAATAGGCAGACATTTCCTAAATTAGTAGAGGTTTGGTGATTTGTTGTAAATATGACTCTTCTGGTGGCTCTCCCCTGAATGTGTGTCTCCATCTGACAGATGTACTGTAAATCCTTTGCCCCATGTGTATGGAATGTGCTGTCATGGAAAAAGTTAAGCCTTAAATAAAAATAATATAATCATAATGATGCTAATAAACAACTGAATTCCAGCAGTTAGGTTACTGAATCCTTCTCATTGTTGCATTGTTGAGGCCTGGTTCTTTAGAGAATCATAAGTGGTCCATCTACGGCACCATTCAAAAGAACCCTTTATGGCACCTTTATTTATAAGGGTGTATGTCTAATTTGATAATTTCTGGATGGTCCCGTTGAACATCACCTGGGCCACCGTGTCAGATTCAATGTGTTTTAACTACTTTTATCTCCACCTCCTCAAATCTCCATTTCATCAGCACCTGCAGGAGGTCATACATGCAGAGGTCAGTCCAGAGGGGGTCAGTAGAGGATACACCTGCTAACCATTTCAGCAGCCCTTTAAATGAGATCGGTGCCCTCCATTTTCTTCCCAAGGTCCCCCCTAACACAGGCACTGCTGCACTGGCCGAGAAAAACGGCCACCGGGCTGGCAGCGAGGCTCCATGGGCAAAAGGTTCAATTACTTCAGTTGTCGTGGAGCAATAAATGACAAATTAAGTGGCTGGCACCGGCTACTGCTATGGGGATCATGCACTGGAATACTAATGCTTACTTCTGTCTATAGAGAGAGAGAGAGAAAGAGAGACAGAGAGACAGAGACAGAGACAGAGACAGAGAGAAAGAGAGAGAGAGACAGACCTTATTGGACCATGAGCCGCCAGACAAACAACATTCTGTATTACCAAGTGAGGCATGTCTTGTTGTGCTGATGGGCTGATTAGGACATTTCTTCAGTCCACACCAGACTTTCATGAGTCATATCAATATGATCTACTGCAGCCCTAATAAATGCTACAGGCTTACAATTCATCCAAGCATAGAAAAATCTTTGTACACAATCATATGTTTTGTTAAATTCATCACAGAACCTTGTGACTTGCTTGAGCACAATCAATACGTCTTCATTACTGTTATTTAGTTATTTACACAATAAATTGTATCCAGAAAATAACAAGAGGGAGAAAGAGAAAAAAATACAAGTAAGCACAGCGAGTAAAGGACATTGTTTGACCTACTGAGCTCAGAAGTATGTAATGTGATTGTCTCAGTCTAACTCCCAAGCCGAACAAGTGAGGAAATGTTTACTACTCTGGAAATGAAAAGGCAATAAGAGCTGGAAAATTAAATATCTTGACTTCATTATGCTGTTTTACTCCCATGCCCTTTTGTTTACTTTCACTGCCTTTCTTCATTTTATTTATGCACCATTTTCCTGACAAGCACATGTTTACTCCTCTGTGAAATGGCCTTGAAAAGTTCTTTCATTAGCTTTATGTAGGCCTACCACTTAAATAGTAGCCAATAAAAGGTGCATATCATCTTTAGTGAAACATTTGAGAGGAAATCTCTGCAGTCAGATATGATCTATTACCTGCAGTCTATTACAGGTGTAATGACCAAGGTGCGTGCAAAAAACATACTATGTATTGGATACATATTAAAGAAAATATATCATTATTAGAATGTACTCATGCTTACGATAAATAACACAAAGTGTTGTCAATGACTGTTATTTGGCAACCTCTTACTTTAAGGCTCCAGATACATCACAAACTCTTAAAACTGAAGGTGCTAAAGTGGTTATTTGAAGTGATGCCACAGAAAAACCACCTTTGGGTCCTTAAGGAATCTGTCATTAGACAAATTCAAATTAGAGAAATTCAGTGGCAGATAGAGAAGTGCTGGAGTATTCTTTTAAAGCACCATCCATTTAAGACTCTTTAGAGAAGCTTCTATGGCTTTGCTTCAAGTAACCCTATTCGCCTCAGAGATATTTTGGGTATATTTATTTATTTATTTGCAATTTCATTGTTGTTTTGTTGTGAGAGTGCAAAAATAGTCTTAGCTTTGTTTGTTATTAGTGATGGAAAAGTACACATCATCTGTACTTTATTAAATGTAAGATTTATAGAATTTCACTCTTACAATATTGAATACATGATGTAAAATAGTGGACAATCAGTAATTAGGGGCAAGGTTTAATAAAAAGAGTGCTGTGATTGGCTTGCTTCGATTCGAATACATGTCATATAATTATAGGAAATCAAGTTCTCCCACCTCAGAATAATGAGAAATGACACATTCCCGCAGAAAATATTAGAGTAAAAAGCAGGATATTTTATTTTGAAATGTAGTGGGGTGAAAGTAAAAAGTTAAAACAATGCAAATACTTTAAGTACAGACAAGTACTTAAGTATGGTAACAAAGTACATGGACATTACTGTCCACCCCTGTTTTTTGTTTTCTTTAGGTTTCAGTTTTGTTTGGAATATTCTGGTATTTTGTCAGCAATCAGGCTGTAAATTGTGAGCCGAATTGGACCCAAATTAGCAAAGCTAAATTAGGATGACAGTAGACTGCTCAGCTAGGATGCTCAGACATCGCTACCTCATGGCTATTGAAAGTTTGACATACACTGAAAACATTAAAAACTGAAGTATTTTTCTCTGAAATGCTACTTACTTTTTGTTCATGTTGCAGTGGACAATGAATTAGCTTTAGTGTCTTTAAACACTGACATTTTTATTTTTGTTACAGTTAATGAGTCCATTTTTCATTTTCATTACAATAATAACCTTGGATATTTAAGAATGACTATTTTGATTGCAGTTGATCAGCACATGTTAGTTGAAAAAGCTACTATCATGCTAGTACACATTGTAATTATCCAAGGATTATCCTGAGGAGTTAGAAGTAGTCAAAGCTAGGCAGTGTAATTCTTTAGGGGGGTTGAGACAGTTAATTGAATGGCTGCCAGCAGACAGTCATCACTCCATCCCTTAAGTCATGGTGTTGTCGATTAATCAATGTGTTACTTAAGTGAATGCTGGAGCTTAAGTTCAGGGAAAAGACGTCAGAAATAGCCTACTTATGTCAGGATCAGTACTTCAATGCCCTTTTTTGGGTGGGAGAGAGAAGCAGAGATGTGCTTTTTTCATTTATTTTGCTTCATTTGGAGCTGAACTGTCTAATAGCTTTGAGCTAATTGCCTCACACTCACGTGTAAGTGCCCACGGACGGCGTATTCTTACAGGAGGAAGATGTGCCTTTTCAATAAGATCTGGCAAATAGAAAAACAGCAATTTTTCTTACTGTCATGTGGAAAGAGAAACTGTCAGGCTAAGCATCTGAGCGTTTCCTTCAAACTGCCTAAATATACTCAGAAAATATTTTGCCTCCAGCTTCTTGTCATTGTCAATCCAATTTGTGTTTATTCACTTTACTCATGATTTGCTAAACATTTGAAATTGCACCCACTCAGGCATTTTCCTATGTTTTTATTATTTTGCAGTGCTGCTATGTGTCTGTCCCACACAGTCAAAATTATGGCTTGATCTGAAAGTACTAAGATTTCCTAGGTATGTAATAAAGTGACTTGCTTGAGTTTCTTGTTGAGTAACCTGCTGCTCCTAATTAAACACAAGCCTTCTTACCCAATTGCCCCAATTACATAATAAGCCAGTGAGCCAGGCCTGCATGTCCTTTGTCCAGGAACTATAGTTACTGTACTTCCATCAAACATGCACCAGGGAAGAAAATCATATAGGTCCAATGTTTCCACATTCTTAAAAGGGGTCCTTCAAAGGTTCCTAAGTAAAGACAAACCTTATATGCAGAGTTGCCTAAAGGGTGGAACGATTCCTAGGCCAGAAGAGAGTTAAATGGTAATGATGAATGACAAATGATAATGATAACTTCTATCTTTTGATCTGCATGAAAGCATGAAATTAACCCAAAATATCTAATTCATTCCACAACAGAATTTAATGATTTAGAACTGAATAAAGGAGAATATTTGTGAAGAATTTACAGGTCTTTAAATAATGTACCTGTCCTATACTAGTCAAAAACAGTTAATTATAGAGTTTTGTTTTGTTATCCAAGATGCATTGCTAAATAGAATCATTTGAAAGTTGTATAAAGTTGATTGAAATGCAATCATTTTGTTACTGGTTCTGCTAAGGGAAGTGAGGTGAGGCAAGGGGCCCAGGGTGCCCCATTACAGTGGTACAAACTTTACAGTACTAGGTAATTATTTTTGGTTTCATTAGGGTGAGTATTAAGATTAGATGCTTCAACAGATTGTTTGCTGAGTTTCTAGGACTTCCATGTTCACAAAGTCACACATTGCCTGTCGTGCTGGAGCCTATCCCGGTGGTCACTGGGTGGAAAACAGGAAACACCCTGGACAGGTCTTCAGTCCATCAAAGGGCAGAAACACAGACATATACATTCACACACAGGGGCAATTTAGTATCTCCAATTTGCCTGACTGCATGTCTTTGGTCTGTGGGAGGAAACCCATGTAGACACACGGAAAACATGCAAACTCCACACAGAAAGGACACTGGTCACCCAGCTGGGGAATCAAACCCCAGTCCTTTCTTTCTTTTTAATACCAAAAAGAGTTCTTACAAGTTATTGAAGCTTGTTTGGAATTATATTGAACCCTTTTTTTCTAGGAGTGTATTTGTCCCTCTGATAATGGTGCAGTGTGGACATATTGTAACAATATAACACTTGTGAATAGAAACCAGCTCTAATGGAGCTTCCGTTTGAGAGAAAATTGATAGCCTGGAAGGGACATTAATCTAATGCACCAGAGTTTCCCTACACAATAATAAATAAAACCTAGTACACAGCTATCAATCTGCTTGGCTTTGATGTAAATGCTGGTAGGTGGGTAGGATAGATGGTGGGGGTGGGTACGGTGTTTTCATTTAAGTCCCTTTTTAACAGATGGAAAAAATAACAACAGCAGCACTGCCAACAACAAAACAATCCAATCCACCAACATTAGGAAGGATTACAAAACCAAGAGTGATGGAGAACATTGTGGATTAAGCTGTCTGTAGCTAAGGCCTCATGATCAATTTGGACTCGGCATGGTGATATAATGGTGAAGATAGTCCTCAGAGGCCTGAAGGCAAAGTGAAAAGCTCGCAGAGGACTCACCGTTCTTCATCTCTGATAGCAAAGACTTTAACATGTTGTACAACCAGTGCCTGTGGGAGGCTTGTGCGATGCTTGGTTTTGATTGATTTCTCATTCTTTTCTTCTTCTTCTCTATTAGCTGTCATTTTGATTTGAGTCTCTGGGGTTAGCTGTTGAACTGCTTCTTTGTAGGTGTTTGTTCTTTGTGTTGGCCATTGGTGGTGTAATTTGAAATTATTTCTAACTCATAGCTCATTGAAGCAAGTGGTGAAATTCTGTCAGAAGTGCAGATTTTAAACTCAATAAATACCACATTTGGATGTAGAAACAGAGATCTTGTATGTTTTGAATTTTTGAATTAAGTTATTGTTCAGAGAATGGTCTTGTTTTGCTGAAGGAAAAAAAAAAAAAACAACACCTTTTACCTTTTTTTTCCCCACATTTTTGTCATTGTCCAAAAGAGGTGCAGACTAGAAGCTATTGATACAGGATGACAATGTAACTCACGGCATTATATGCAATTAAACAGATAATCATGTAATTATATTCAAATACAATGGCAAAATGAAAGTAATTACTTTCTGAGGGTTGAAACTCAGCGTACACCTGTACTTCCACTATACACATTCTGCATGTGGAATAAACATCAAACTATGCATTATCATTTGTTTAATGACAAAGAATTTACTGTCCCCTTAGAGTGGATTGAATGCATAATGGCTGTTGTAGCTGTACTTATCACCTTTTGAATCTTTGCCAAGCCAAGTCAGATTTTCTGATTAACATTCCAGTGTGGGGGCGAAGGGCTCTGATTATGGGACTGTTACCATTAGATATCCAGGTATCAAGCGTGTTGTTTGAAAATGAATTGGCCTATCTAGGCTTTGTCAGTGAAGAAGTTCTTTTGTAACAAGTGAATTTGAATAAAGCTCATTCAACCTAATGAAAAATTGTTGTGTTCTTTGTATACAGTAGACTTGCGGGACAGATGTTATTTTGGCGTAAGAACATCTGGGGACGACCATGAGAACATTTGGGCTAAATGTGGGAAGATACTTATCAGGGTGGGAACAAACAGTGCACAATTCGAAACCACTCCGATATTTCATAAAGGCAGAGCCTAATGTAGGGGGTGATGGTTTATTTGGCAGACAACAAGCCTGCCATGCTATTGTAAGTTGAAGCTGAAGAGCTCCCCCAAAAAATCTTCAATTAGGTATGTAGATGTTTGTCGCAGATGAGCATGTTACTTGTGTTTAAAAATAATATTAACTTTGTAACATTAATTAGCCAACTAACACCAAAAGTATTACCAAGTCCCCAGAAATGTACTCTTCTTATATGAGATCATGTCTGGCCTTGCAAGACTATGGTTACATTTTCTACATAACAGTGAGTTTTCAATTTAAAAATGCTACACTGCTGAGCTAGACTGTAGTGTGGTTTCCAAAACAACCACAAAAGACTGTCGTTTTGAAGCTTTTGGAGCTTTATTACTTCTATAACAGCCCTCTGTCAGGTGTATGTGGCTGCAGTCCTATCAATTCAGAGATACTGCAGTGGCCCATTTGATATGGGCTGAAATCATTGTCACACTTTGCCGTGATCCACCGAACCCCTGCAAATGTGACTGTTACAAACAATTCTGAGAGGAAGTAGTGCCGTAGTGCCGAACACACAACTTTCGTTCCCACTTATTCGAAAAATCTGTCTCCCTCACTGTTTTTTTGCATTTCTATTATATTGATAAATGAACTTTTCCACCTCATCTAAGCGTAAAAGGTTCTTTTGCGATATTTAGGCATTTTAATGCTTTTCCATACAGTTTTGTATGCACTTTTGTAAAATTCACACAAAAGAGGTTGATGGAAAACTCACAACTGTGATGAATAGGCAGGTTAGAAACTACCAAAGCCCTATTCAGATTGGATTCATTTATCAGGGAAATGTACGTTACGAAATTGTACACGTGCCCTCAGTGACACAACTCTTGTATCTAGATGGCAATAAAATAACCACAGGATGAGTGACTTTCTAGTGGGCTGTGTTTTATTTTATCAGAATTTAACAGTAGATTTTAGAGGAAGTGAGAGTGATACAGCTAGTCATTATTTCTGAAGAACGTTTCAAAAATTATATTGTATTTGTGAAAAGTAAAGCTTTGTACCTATAAATATGGCAATCCTTTGCTGCTGTTTAGCATTGCAGAAAAGTATAATGCCCAGCATTGTATAAAGTTGTAAGCCAATTATGATTGACCTTGATGTCAGAATAGCTCTTTCAAATGTTACGACGGTTCTCTTCAGCAACCTCAAAACAGGTCATGAGCATAGCACCGAGTCATTAACGTTTGTACTTTACAAAAGTTAGTTTTGAAGAAATCACTACTTATCACTGCTTTTGTACTTCACTAAAGTGATGGGGGTTACAAACTACAGCCCTTTAGTCCTGCATGTACTTTTACTGCTGCTATAGCTAGTCCTACTAGCATTTAGAGCCACTAGACATCCTTTTCCGGGTTACAATCAACTTTAAGCTGTTGTGTAACATAAATGTATGGTTTAGCATTTGGTAAGTGTGAAATAAAATCAAATTAGCAGAAAAAGTGTGCAGTTTGAATGTTTGCAATGGAAATTGTTATGTCCTATGCAGTAAATAAACCCTACATGTCACAACATCATCTGCTGTTACTTGTCTCACAAAAAATATTTTTTTTTTTTTTTTTTGAATTAGACACATTATGTCTCATTAAAACAAAGGACAAGTAATATAAAACATGTTGAAGATAAATGACTGGACAGTCAGTTTGATATATTGCAATCTATGTCCACATAATAGCAGTTTCATGGTACTCAGGTATTTCTTCCATTTACTTCATCCAATCAGAGTCTCTAGTCTCCCTGCTCACACTTCGTTAAGCTTTTTACACCAAGGATTACAGTCTCCCCCTGAGGAAGGGTCTCTGGAGGGTCTCTGATACGTGCACTAGAAGACCAAATACAGCGAGTAGCAGTGGTCAAAAATCTTTTTTTTTATCAATGTGAGGCGACATCTGCATGGAACAACAAGAGGTGTATGGGACTACAATTATCAGAGCACTACTGAGCATGGTTAAAAACAGTAGATAATCCAGCCTGTAACTTTCTCAGGGGAGGTGGAAGAAAAGTACAGATGTAGTGGATTTGGATGGCAATAAAATCACTGTGCAACTGTAAAAGGGGAAATTTCCTCAGGATTCAATGTAAATATAATTCTGTCTGAATAGGGCTAGTGATGAGTTTCCCATCATGATAATATTAAAGCTCTATCACCCAGCAAAAAACAAAACCCATTCTATCACAAAGGTGTTACCTTTCTCACGCATACAAAATAAATATCATGTGGCATTAATAATGCATTCTAAATTTAGGTGTTTTGACAAAAACTAAGCTTGAATGAGGTTTTTGCCAACATTCTGTAAAGCTTGTCCAACCAATAGTGGCTACAAAAGAACATATTTGTGGCTGGGGCATGGATAGATCAATTAGAACTTGGTAAAGAGAAGATTCTTGGTAAAATGATGATCAAAATAGTCTATCTTTATGGACAATTCATTCGAGACGACAAGCTTGAGCTTCTGGTTGGAAACTGCAGCAGCGCTGACATTTTGTTCGTCATCTGAAAAACAGTCCCGTTGATGTATGGTATCAGCCTGGCCCTCTTGCTAGTCCCATGGCCGAATTCTGTACCTGTCAGATCCCACACTCTGACAGGTGCTATGATTTATTAAGTTTAACAGTGCCTTTCTGGAGCAGGTATCTGGGCTCTGTGGTTTGTTTATATGTTTTGTTTTGTTTTTTTTTCTTAAAACTGTGACATTTTTAACATTTTTAGCATGGTATGGTCTTTGTAATCATTTCAGAGATTCCAGAGCTCTGCTTAGCCACCAGTGATATCCACTGGTGTCGTTCTTTCCAAATGCTTATTAATAAATCAACAAGTTCTTCTAATCAAAGACAGTCCCTTCAGACTCTGAACTAAAGTGAAGTTTCATTTCAGTTCTTCGGAGGCTTTTTGGTCCCATGTAGACTTGTTCTTCAAACAAGTCTACATTAAGTTTTTTAAAAAAAACTTTAGTTTTGAGAAGACTCTGACACAACGGCCAACAGTATTGTCTAAAACAATAACCGAACAGCGTGTAGATCTCCCCAAATCTGGGAGGTAGGCGGCTTTGAAGTTGTGCCTGCTGTTGTTCCTTTTTGAAGAGAACTTGCTAGCTGTGAGAAAAGAGTGTCTCTAAGGATTGGCAGATTTGTCCCTGAAAGGAAGCGAAGAGCTTGGAACAAGTTAGAACTGATTTGGTTTGTTGAAAGTTTTGGTTTGAACACTAAAAGATGCTAATGCTCTAGGATCTTGTTGCTAGCAAAAAAAGGTCTTGTGTTGTTAGCTACTGCACTTTGGGTAGTGATGGGCCAGTTTGGTTCAGCTTCGGCTAGAATTTTGTACGGCTTGATGCGGTGGTTTATATCAGGTCAATCTTGGACAGAAAGTTATAAGTCTGTATTCAAGCTGGTTCAGGCCAGAATTTCAGACTCTATTAAATCAATTGCTCAGTCTCTCTGCTGTGGTAAAAGGATGTCTTTATTTGTGTTTCAGTTTTTTAGCACAATAATCCAGTGTTCTTGAAATTTGTGTTTATTGTTTGATTACTTAAACAAAAATAGCAGCACTTCATAACAGGATGTGTCCAAAAGTATCCAGACAGTCCTTCTAAAGAGTGAATTCAGCAATTTTTATGTGCACCCATTGCTGACATAGGTGTTCAAGTGCAGACAAACAGCTTGCATAATCTCCATAGAAAAGCATTGGCCGTTAGAATGGGACACTCTGGAACAGCTGCATATGAGCCTACAATGTCCATTCCCAATGCCGAGTATTGAGCATTGAGCTGTGGAGTAGTGGAACTGCGTTCTCTGGAGTGGTGGAGCTCGATCCAATCTCTGGCATGAGTTGGAGTGCCATTTATGATCCAGAACTAATCATCCAAAAATTTACTGACCTTACTAGTGCTCGTGTCCGAATGCAATCAGATCCTCACAGCAATGTTCCAACATCTATTGCAGAGCCTTCCTAGAAGAGTATAGGCTGTTACAGCAGCAAAGATTGGACAAACTCTTTATTCATTGATTTTAAAAGAAATGCTGGATAAGCAGGTGTCTACAAACTTTTGGACATATAGTGTGCAGTTGTTTAATTCAACAAAGTTAACAAAGCTGCAAGAGTTTTGTCTTTTAGGACATAAATCCTTTTCAAAAATATAGAATGAGTTAGGCTTCCACTGTTTGAACATTTTGTAAGTCTATGCTAAATACACACACACACACACACACACACACACACACACACACACACACACAATCTAAGCCAGTTATCTTTCTGGGTAGCTGGAACCTATCCCAGGAGTCATTGGACAGAAGGCAGGAAGCATCACACATACATTCACACATAGAGGCAATTTAGTGTATTTAATTCGCTTGACTGCATGTCTTTGGACGGTGGGAGGAAACCTATACAAACATGGGGAGAACATGCAAACTCCACATAGACAGGACCCTGGTCGCTCGAACAGGAAATTGAACCCAGATCCCTTTTGCTGTGAGTCGACAGCACTACTACTACTGTGCCACCATACCACCCGCATGCTACATACATACATGCAAATGTACAAGTATGCTATATGCCCAAAAGTTTGCAGACACCTGCTCTTCCAGCATTTCTTCCAAAATCAAGAATATTAATAGGGAGTTTATCCACCATTATCAGCCTCTACTTTTCTGGGAAGTCTTTACATTAGATGTTGGAACATTGCTGTGAGGATTTGATTGCATTAATCGTGCTGATTAAAGCCTTTGGTGGCTAAATGGACAACGAAACTGTGGAGCACCAACACTCTACATAACAGTACTG
>JAILXH010014751.1:0-16144 GCA_023558415.1 Piaractus mesopotamicus | reverse complement strand
TTTTTTTTTTGTTTTTTTTTACAATGGTAATGGCAGCTGTCTAGCTAACTAACACATTTTAAATGTTATTTTGATTACTTTTTATGTTTCAGCTGTGCTAGTATCATCTTGAGATAAGACGCTGTAAGATAATTCATAAATTAAGACAAGATTTGCTTCTGTAATTTGTGAAAAAACTTATCTTCGCCTTGTCAGACTTTCTCTTAGGACTAAAGAAGGGAAGTTTCTGTAATACAGCCTTTGGATCACAAACAGCACTCATCCCAAAGATATTCCCTTCAGAAAATACAGTTATTCTGCTCCATAGCCCAGTGCTGGGGGCTTTTATATCACTTTTGGCATTAAGCATGGTAACCTTAGACTCATGTGCGGCTGCCCAGAGCATCCCTTTCAATTAGCACTGTTTCTTCTATAGAGATTATACAATCTGTGTGTGTACAGTTGAACTGTGTTAGCAGTTCCTGTGTTAGCAGTGGGTGCACCTTAAAGTAGCTGAATTCACTAATTAGAAGGGATGTCTGGACATACAGTGTATATTCATATTCCTCTCCTATCTGACATGGTTGTGAGAGCAGTGAAGCAATTCTGGGATTTTGAAAGTCCACTGTAAGGCCAAATGTCCACATGGCCTTAGAAGTAGAGTAACAAAAGCAGCCTGTTCCATTTCAGAAGAAAAAATTAAGATGAAAAATAAATGAAGACTTGATTTGGAACATGAAGCTACACATTTTTAATAGATTTCAGGGGAAAACAAATTAAACCCTGGAAAAATGTACAATATGGGACCTTGAAGTAATTAAGAAGCAAAAATCTGTGTTCACTCTTTATAATAATAGAACACAGGGACTAAAACAGTTCCACATGCACTGGATTATATAATAATCTATCTTTCCTGTACTCAGTAGTTGAAGATGGTATATAATTATGGTTGCATAGTGTAAAGGAAATGTCCCTGTGGGGAAGATTGCAGATTTAAAGATGTAGGGGGCATGTTCTTACATCAAACTGAGCACTAAATAGGCTCACTTTTGCTTGACTTGAATTCTCATTGTCTCTTTTGCATGCAAGTAGCAAATGTGCAGACTGAGCAAACAAGTAGTGCAGAAAATTGTTCAGAGACAACTTAAAAACCCCTTTACTAAATCATTAGTAAACCTAACAACAATGACAACAAAAACGATAATGAAACGTTCTGAATTTTACAAGGCTTCTCTTTGTCTCCTTTCAAGGCTTCAGTCTGGCACTGGATAGAAAGTGTTTTCTCTGGGCATTTAGCTGGCCTGTCAGTGACAGTAGTCAGTGATACTCAAATCCATGTGCAGTTTTTGGATGGATACATGCTGAATTTGTGGAGAGGAACTAAAGTAAAAACTTCCCTAAATTGAAACAGTTTAGACATTGTTTCACAGTGGTGGAAGTGGAAAATGCATTTAACCACATCTGACATAGATCTATTAAGCAACAATTTTAATTGCGCAATCCATTATGTAATGGAAAATTCCAGTTCTAACATCTGATTGGCTGAGCCATGTTCAACGCCATTGTAAAATTTTCCATAAGACACACCAATCACTGCACACATCCGCTGAATTCTGTATTATTGAGCCAAGTTATTAAGACCATTACATTTCTCTTTGAAAACGTAAGGTTGCTCAGCAACCTTAGCCTACTGTTAACAAGCTACTGTTAACAATTTGTTTATTGAAACTACCGATAATTGCAGTGGCAAACTGTGACAATTAGAGCTAGGCCTCCAGTTTGGCCATAAATGTCAAGACTTGGTTAAGAAATGAGAAAATTCTCTACAATGATGCTGATTTCTGTTGGCACCCCTACGGGATTTGGAGCAGCATGTTAGTACAACGCAAACCATGGTGCATGTTTTATGTCCATTCTAGATTCAACACAGGGATTTGAAGCTTGTAAAAGACATTCCATATTTTGATTTGAAACATGCAACAAACATTGACATATATTACCTTGTATGCTGCAGTTTTACTATGTCTCAGTAAAGAGACTTGACAGAGCTGCCACTGTTTTCCTTTTCTATCAACTGAAAGACTAGACTATTCTCCCTGGTCAGACTTTTCCTTTTATTCACAGTCAGTGACATATCTAGGATATCAAAAGAGACTAGAGGGATATTTTTCTCATCAAAATGGTCCCCACTTTTTCCTAATTATGGTCAAGGATAATCTGACACAATGGGCCTTCATTTTAGCTTCTGTAGGCCTAACCAATGAGAGTGGTCGCTTGGCTGTATTTACTTAAATACCACAGGAACAAATCCTGATTGGACAATTTTCCATTTGGCATTTCACAATCTTAACTATTTTTGTTTCCAACTGAAACTATTGGATGCTAATAGTATTATTATAAGATAATATTAAAAAAAAATGCCTTCAATGAAGGCCTAGAGTGCCCTGAGGGCCCCCCACTGTTAACAATAAATAAACCACTTTTATTACCATGATTAAGGGGATTTTGCGCGTCTGCTTCACGTTGTGCCTAGCAACACCCCTTAACTATGCTGCAATGCATAGCCTCTTGTGGCTTACTGCTTGAACAGAATAGCGATCTTATAACAGGAAATTTGACATTTGCTCAAGGAGATTATGTAATTATGGCACTACATAATTCACTGTAATATATAGTACAATGTCCTATCTGGTTTGCATGTATAAGTCCTATGTCATCAAAGATGTTCCTATGATGACTCAAAATAATCCCTATTTTCCACCATGTGTTTACGCATTGCCTGAAATAAAAATCAACTATTTTTGGAACGTTGAGAAATTTGCATGCCTGCCTGATGAGGGGGATAACATTGCGAGTGACTGGAGCAGAAAAAAACACAGCTGCTCAGAGACATGAACGAGAAGCATGCCAGTAGAATAGCTTGATATTTGCAAAACCTTTTGAAGACATGGCTGTCTCACCTATTTCACCTTTGGATGGCCTGTCCCAAAGTCCACACTTTAGTTTGTGGTTTGGATTATGTGCACACTAACGTGATGTATTATCAAATGTATCAAAAGTACAATCTTATTTTGAAGAAAGAAAAAAGCATCTTTCACTTTTTTGTCATTTCTTGAAAAAAAGAGAAAGAAGTCGGAACGGCAGACTCACATCTGTTGATACCAAATATAAACTTATTGTAACTGTAATTATTTGTCTAACTTATGTAAGAGATGTATACAATTTATTTTATTCCCTTCTTCAACCTTTTTTTCGCAGAAGCAAATACATTCAATTATTGCCTATTTTGGAGCAGGACTCTTAGTTGAACTGTGTGGGTTTTTGCTCTTTAATAATATCAATGGAAAATATTTCAGTGGAAATGTGTATGATTTACAAAACCGCAAGTGAACTGGATTTTTGTGTTTGTAGGTGAGCAAGCAAGTCAACACTTTAATGGTGTTTACCTTCTATTTTGATTGTAGCAGTTTTTTGTATATCAAGAAAGCTGCAGTTGTGCTGTTCATTTTATCTCTGGTTGTCTTTGTGGAGAGGTGCTGATTGCACAACGAGGGGGTTCTCATCTCTACCCTTTTGCTCCTCATTGCTCCATAGCAGCTCAACACAAAGAGAGCCAACAGTGTCCTAGTTAATCTGATAACAAAGTTATGGGTCATCCTTATTTTGCTGTCATTTTATCAGCTGTTTCTCATTACACTCTCTCTGTGTCTGACCAGTCATGGCCTTTGATTGGCTGTTGCAACGTTAATATTCAGAATGTAATTCAAAAGCTAGCTTGGTGTAGTAAGGGGAGGCAATTGTGCGACCTTTCTCTACCCTGCTTTGGTTGACTTGCTGGCAAGCTCTGGGCAAATGAAGCCTTGATAATATGATGGCATCATCCCTGGAGAAAGTAGTCCTGCAACAATCGACACCACCTTTTCCTCTCATATCCGAGGATTTGTGTGTACTTTTGGACTCTCAGAGAATTGCCTAGACCCCTTTGGAGCAGACCTGTGGCAAGGGCAAACGGACCCCTGATATTACACAAATAATATCCTGCCCTTATTTCACAGCAGATTTCCTACTCTCAGCAAAACAGGTTCTATATAGTATCTAAAAAAAGGCTTTTTTAAAGGTTCTTGAAAGAACTACATATAACAGGTTCTTCAGGAAAAAAAGGGAAAAAGTTACCAAATAAGTTAGGCAATTATATCCTTAGTATAAGGATTCTTTATAACTAAATTATTACAATCATGGAACTCTTTTTGGTGCTATATAAAGTTATTTTAAAAGGGTTCTTTAAAGAACCGTATACAATAAAGAGATGCAGCAATGCCCTTCCCACCTTGGTGCCATTGTGCAATAGAGGGAGACTTAGCCAGCAGGTGGAACTGGCAATAACTAAATAGAGCATTCAAATGGTTCTTCATGTTGTCATGGTTCTATATTAAAACCAATAACCATAGCATACAATGGGTCAAAAAGGCCACAAAGTCTAAATAAAAACATACAGATATAAAGTGAATGCTACCTTGGTTTCCTAGTTAACAGATTACATAAGCATTTTAATACGTTCACATAAATCCACAGGCTAGGAGCTGCACTGATGATGCTTTGAATTAATTCCAAGTGGACACACTGCCTTTTTTATACACTGCCTTTGCTGCTTGGCATTTAAAGCAAATCAAACTTAAATCTTTAGCAGTAACTGACTCTCTGCATTCGGAAAATTAATGCCATCCATTACCCATTGGTAAATATGATTTAAAAGCCCAACAAATGGTAAAGTGGGTGGTCGAGAGGCATGTGTATCCACGTTTTCTCTCTCTCCCTCTCAGTATCTGCAGTCCAATATTGACTCACTGTGCTTTGTTCGCCATTCTCCCTTTTAAAAGAATCCATTTGCTCATTATGTATCAGAGAGAGAATTGCCCCTGAGTTAATTGGGATTAATACTATTCAGGAAGTGCTCTGGTTGCAACTAAATGTTTGTTTGATTGCTCCTGTAAAATGGCTCCTTTGCCTTTTTAACAGAGGAGAAACTTCCAGATGTTGTCATTAAATAAAATACACAGGAGCCCAGCCCTAGCACAGCGTTGCTAAAATTTTTATTACAAGTAGTTTTTTTTATTGATCTGCACATTTGTTTTGATAGATCACATGGGTGTTCTCTTGTTTATGTTGGAAGTTTTTACCTCTTAAAGTCAATTTCTCTGTTTTCTTCCAAAAAAAAAAATCGGATCATTAATGTGTAAACAAAGTCATCCAGAGGAGTTTGATGTGAGATGCTTCATTCAAGTCAAGCCATTACCAAGTCAGAATTCTTAACAGTGGTGGTGATAGGAACCAGATGTCTGAAGTGGTTAATAATTTGTCAGTAAAATTTTAGGAATATCGGCAAACGTTTTTTTCTGATAACATTTACACATAAATTTAGTGGCATCTAACAGATTTTCCTCATGTGCCTCTCACAGCAAGCACAAACAACGTAGGGGAACAGGACTTAGGAGGAGAAGAGAATGTTTTAAAAAAGAAATGCTGCCACTTTTCAACACCTGCAGAGAGAAACGTTTTTTTTTTTTTGCAGAAAATGACAGCTCTAAAACTCAGTTTGAGGGAAACAAGCTGCTGGGCAGCCAAAAGCACTTTTTTTCAAATGCATTTTCATTTTATTGCATGCAGCAATTTGTGCAGAAAGTCAATGAAAACATAGCTACACTCTCAGTAAAAAGGGTACAAAACTGCCACTGGGGGAGTACCCCTCTTGTCACTGGGGTGGTTCACTCATGGGTACATCTCAGTACCTTTAGTCATTGAATTTATATTTATATAAATAAATATAATTTATATTTTAAATTGTATTGACTCCACACACCCCATCTCGTCTCCAGGCTTTTTATTATGTTGTTCTGTTTTAAAACATTAGGTTATGAAAAGGTCGAACAATTGGACCTTGTAAACAATTGGACCTTAAAACCACTGTCATACCTTTGAAAAATCAATGCACTGTTTCACATGAAACCACTCTCTATGAGTTTGAATTGTACAGAAATTCTGTGTAATTCTTTATGGTAGTTTGATTGATGAATCTGTCAGGAAAATGCTACCAACCAGAATAAAGCACTCTGCAATTTGGTGGAGGAGGGATAATCGTCTAGTCCCTGGTTCCACAAATCGAGGTACATAAAGGCATGGTTTGATGAGTTTAGTGTGGCAGACCTCCAGTGGCCTGCAAAGACCCCTGATCTCAACCCAACTCAAAACCTTTGGGATGATTTAGAATGTCAATTGTGATGCAGGCCTTGTCGCCACAACATCAGTCCCTAACCTTACAAATGCTCTTTTGACTGAATGGGCACAAGTTTCCACAGGCACAAGATCTGTGGAAAACATTCCTAGAAGAGTGGATGCTGTTATAGCCATGAAGTCGTAGGGAGGACTTGGAACTGACTGGTCCAAACTTCGGGGCCACTTTTCAATACCACTTATAACATAAACATCAAATTAAGCATCAAATTAAAGTCATTCAGAAGCAGTTGCAACATTATATACATACGTACATACAAATATATATAGTCAGTTGGACCTGGCCATGTAAGGGGTTAATCCTGCTGTTATCTTTCCAAAGTAATCCAAGGGTTATAGCCTGATCTTGATAAGCCAGTGAAGGCAATCTGGACCCATTCTCTGTTTTAAGACTGTGATTGTAGAGGAGCATTCAGTTGTTAAGATCCTTGTTTATAGGTTACTGCAGTTTTAAGCTGTTTTAACAAGTTTGTAAAGCCCTTGACACATCCTACATCCAGCATTGAAAAATTCAGATGCGTGCTCTTTAAATGGATTTAAGACCCCATAAAGCCCCTTAGCATCATAAATCCTGCCCAAAACGTATTTAATATATGATTAAAGATGTGGCGCTGGCTGTAACTCATGCTTTATGCTTGTTGTTCGCCCTCAAAGGTCAGGCCTTAATGACATTGAATATGGCCTGTGGGTTAGGCATGGTGTCAAGTGTGTGCCAGCACATTTACGAGGCATGGCGACAACAGCGAGCGTCTCACAAGCAGACTTAAGCCAGCGATTATCTGCACACAGAGAGGGGAATATCATAGAGAGGCTATTTATAACTGTCAAAGAAAGAGAGATGACATTCAGGATAGTGTTTAATCAGCCAAAGAAACAGTGCAGGGTAATTTGTTTTCACTGAGGAAAAGCCATTGATTACTCCACCTCCATTTCCTCCATGAGTTTCCCCCATCTTCAGCTTGTTAAGGGCACAGTTGTATTTTATATTAGTGCGCATTGGCCTGGCAATAATGTGTCTTAACACGGGTTGCTTATTAAAACTCTTCAACAGCCTTTTCAAAAACCATCCATTAGACATCTGTTACACACTAAACGGCCTGTGTAATCTTTGCGCACTTTCGCACAGTGTCATTAAGCACTAATCAAACCATGCAGCAGAAATAGTGGAGACATGTTCACCGATCGCACCAGTGGGCAGTAGTTTTCCTTCTTTTATCTGATAAACGTGTGCAATAGAGTTTTCACTGCGAGCGCCGCTACGTTTCAGGGCAGAGCAGCTGATCCGTCATGCAATCAAAAATAGTCGGCATGTAATGAAACTGTCTTTATTCTTTATGCCACTGTTAACCCCTTCTAATGGCCCCTATAATCCCTCTCCAAAAAAGCCATTCCAAATGTTTCACTTAGAATAAATCAGTGAACATAAAATATACAGTGAGGAGAATGAGGGTAAAAGTGCATGTTCAGCACTTCACTGGATGAAAATGGTAACCATGGTTGCTTTAACAAAGCTAATATTAGTGAAAGCAGTGAACGCATAGAGGTTTTGGTTTTACGTAGTTATGTTTTGGGTTTTTGTGTGTTTGTTTTCTCCCCAGTGATTTTGTGACCAACGGTTGCTTATATTTGTGGCCATTAGCTATTATTAGTGAATGTTGTGAATGTGCAGAGGCTTTAGATTTATTTTGTTTTGTTTATTTGTTTCCTAGTGTGTTTGCTGCCATTGGTTGCTTTTCCTAACCATTAGCTAATATTAGTAAAAGCGGTGGCTGGGCAAAGGATTTTATTTTGTTTTGTTTTTTTGTTTTTTTCCCTAGAGAGATGTTGTTTTGATTTAAGAAGAAAAATATGTTGCATTTGTCCCCGTCAAAGTTTTGTGTATGACTCAGGCGTATGGGCCATCAGAGATGATTAATGGGGATGTATAAACAGCTTGTCCTGGGGAAACAAAAAAACATGGTGGGAAAAAATTAAATGAAATGATGAAATGAGGCTGCAAGTTACTCCAACAAGACAAAGGAGAAGGAGCTTTTGTTTTACTAATTAATTAAGTTTAAACTTAAAAACTCTCTCTTTTTGGTTGGGTCTCTCTGTCTCTCTCTCTCTCTCTCTCTGTCTCTCTCGTGGGCCAATACATCTTTTTTCTTGTACAGAACACAATGTATCATAAACAGACTCTCACTGTCTCATAAGCAAACACTACCTCCAGCCCCCCAAATACACACCCTGCATCTCAAATCAAATATTTCTGTAATGTACTTCCAGTGGAATAGGTTGCAATGTACTGCTAATATCCTGATGATTAGCCAGACCTTTCTTTCTTGGAAATATAAGAAGAGTACAAAAGTATTCAATTTCAACAACAGGTAAGTATAGTAACAAAGTAACAACACTTAAGTATAGTAGCAAAGTATACTATACATAAAAACTACCATACATAGCAGAAGGAGAGGAGCCTTGAAAAGCCACCTCAGTTCGAAGCTTTCTCCTTTAATAACTGCATTTCTACACTACATGATATGCAAAAAGCTGTTTACAATCTGCAGTTAAAGTGTACCAAACATGTTAGAATGGTAACTGAACATATTATATTACAGCAAAATTTAGATTGCCAACATTAGCTAAGTGCTTATCTAGGCATGTGGTAATTTGTCATTTCCATTTAAGACAATATTGCAGTAGAACGCTCTAGGCTTTAGAAAGAAGCACATTGTGTACAGAGATGTTCACAAGTCAGTTCATGCAAGTGTGAGTCAAGTCTTAAGTATCTAGGGTGCGACTGTGAGTCAAGTCTCAAGTCTTTAGTAGATAATTTTAGTTTAGTCTCGTTATTAGGTGTAGACAGGGCTCTATTTGAGAGGGATGCAAGGGGATGCCAACCCTTAGGTAATTAAACATGGCAAAAATCATCCCCCTTTTCCATTCTCTTTAGATTTCTTAAGATGTCTATTATTAGTATTTTCTTCCCATTTGTGAGATGTACACACTGCTTCTTCATGTAAAACAAACAGTACAGTTGGATCAAGGTTATGATTAGGGCAGAGCATGTGCACATATAGAAAAGATGTATATGAAGAAGATCTCTGGACTCTTCAAAAATAAAATCAAGTATGATGTATGTGTAAGCTTTGCATTTTCCATTTCTATCTCAAGGACAGAACTGAAACACTACACACAGTATATGTAGTGCTTAAAGGAAAGAGACAAAACAGTGTGAAAAAGCTGACTAGTCTGTAGTTTATATAGCTTGTATGCTAACTAGATTTGTTAATGGCTAATCTAACTGAACTTTTATGAAGTGTCAAAGGAATGTGATCTATAACTTACTAAAACTTCAGCTAGATTTTAGCGGACAACTTAAGCATGTTACTGTTTGCCAACCGTTCTAAGTTTCAGGAATGACTATCATAACAGACATGCAAATGTGACTTTGCGTGTCTGACAGTCAGACCGAGGCCCTTGGCAAAGGGGCCTGTGACAACCAGATGCCCTATAATCTTTAATGGGTCACTCAGATGGATACTGACACATTTTTCATCCATGACTCACTGAAAGCTCCAGTTTCTTAACATTCAATACTGGTCGAAAGTCAGAGACCACTCTTTAATTCTATCATTTCCAGGCAAAATGGCCATTAGGCACAAGTTATTCATTTTTCAGGAGATATTTAATATCAGGAGATTTTTATGGAAAATAAGTGACAACAGGAGTTTGCAAAACTGGAGTTTAATTTTTTTTAAAGACAGCCATGCAAAACCTGTCAGACAACCAAAAAACAATAGCTTTCATCATTGAAAGCTGAAAATTAAGCTCATTAAACAATGTGAAAAGATTGCATGTAGTTTATATAGTTTATATAGCTTGTATGCTAGTTTGCATAATGGTTAATCCAACTGAAATTTTAATAAGTTTCAAAGGAAAGGGATCCAAACTATATGCTAGCTAACCGTTTCTATTTGTATTGCCTCTTTGCTTTCCTGTGTTTATTGCATGTAGCACTTTTTCTGTCCATCAGACTAAAGGTTTTTCTACAATGGATGACTTGTTCTTTGAAGCCACTTCAAACTTTTTGCCGCTGCGAGCTACAGGGCAATGCCACTGCAGTAATGCCTCGCAAGACAGACATGCAAAATCTGACTCTGACTCAAGCTTTGACTCTGAATCAAGCTGCGAGACACTTTTAGTATTAAAAACCATTACACTGTGCTTCATCCCTTTAGAACACAGACAAGGTGAAGCCTGTCTACCACCAGTTATTTTCCACTCTTGCTTCTGTGTAGACCAACCAGAAAGATGTTTGTGTTTGCCTCTACCTTTTCCCCTCTACCTGCTCCCATTCTAGCTCCTCTTTCAGCCATGTCTTTTCTTAACGTTGTCTTATATAATTTTCTTACATAACGATCTCTCACACACCCCCCACACTGCCTGCCTCACTTCCATCTCTCAGCTCCTCCACCTTCAGTGCTTGACAGTGCAATTCTGCTCTGCCAGCCTCTGATTTGGATGTAATTGTTTCAATCACAATGTATGAATAATTTATTCTTCGGAAAATTATGAATTCACCAGGGAGAGCTTTGCTATCCCCCCAGCCTCATCTACCTCTAATCTTTATTCTCCATTCATTCCAAGTCGCTTCCATTCTCTGCATTTCATTTCGGTAGACGTATCTGACAATGATATGCGAAACTCACTCCTGGCAATATTATTCTTTGGGCGCAGGCACAAAGTAAGAGAACGAGGCGCATTGTTGATGCAGCAGCTTTTGTGGGAGAAGGAGCTAATGCAGGAGAAGGGAAAACTCCGGAATAGAGCTCTCAGAGGAGCTGCACTCTGAAAGGTTTGCCCTGTAATGCGGGGTGATGGAAACATGGAGGTCGCCTGAGTTTTGGAGGAAAACACGATTTGATTTATGACTGGTCGTCAGCACTGTCAAGTCAGATGTGTAGCAGCATTAACATGGCACACTGACTCAACTGATTATGCTATTGCTGTCCTGCTGGCCTGAGGCAAATCCCTGCGATCTCTTGTGAGTGAGGGTTTTGTGTGTATATGTGTGTGTGATTGTGTAGGTGGACTACAAGTATTCTAAGATCTAACAGATGCTATTGTTTGTTTCTGCCTGTCTGGCCATTTGTGTAAGAGAAGAGTGGATTCTTAGAACACTGGCCATTCTCTCTGTAGTCAACTTCATTTAAATATCATTTGAATTACAATGGCAACTTTTATGCATTCAGAATGCTATAGAACAATAATGGTTTTGAACCATTAGTGTGAAATCTTAGCATGTGATTGTGGGCCTCACATAATTGGTTTCCATGCCACATATCAACAATCTGGTCGCCACCAGTTCATTGGAATTAAGTTAATCCAGAACGAAAGAGCAGAGTTGTGTATGTCAGTGGTTTGATATGTTAGTAACGTTTTACATTAAGGGTTGCAAATTAATTGATAATTATGTGCTACTAAGTAATTAAATACTCCTTATTGATTAGTTAATCTGCTCACTAAGCACTAGTTATTTCTTATTTACTGACTGCTTATCACACTGCTAATGAACTACTGAGTGTATCTGCTTATGTAAGTAAGTAACATAAGACCAAACTAGTACTTAAGTGTAAGTCCTGTTAATTGTTTGTTAATTTATCTATTGATTTATTGTTATTAATTAATTACTACTTTGTTTTCCTGCCAGTAAAGTGATCATTTAATAACTAATTATACTATAAATGCATTAAGACTTCACTGTTATCCTCATTTTTCTCTATTTATTTTTTATGCGCCCTCAAGTAAAGTAGAAAAATATGCTTACATTATCACTTGACCTTTATTCTAAATGATTCTACACAATAAACCACATAGGACTTATATTAAAATGAGTCCTTCACTCTTTTACCTTTCATCCCAGGTTGTTTAGAGATCCAAGACTGGGTTTCCATGGCAGTGCTCCAAAAAGACAATACTATGACTGATACTGTCAATGTATATAAATAATAATATATAATGTTATATTATTTATATATAAATAATAGTATATAATGTGCACATTTCTATCTTTTGCTAATAAGAGAAACTGTCTACTGATATGAACATGTGGAGGTGAAGGAAAGTGTCAAATAAAGTCCAAGGACTATGCTGAACACAAGACTGCTCAGTGGAATAAACTGATGATGAATCAGTAGATTAATTAATAGATAATTAACGGCACTAATCCATAAGTACTAGGTAGTTCTCATGTTACTTCTTTATTTGACTAAACATACCTATCAGTTAAGTAGTTAGGCAGTTAACACTACAAAGACAGCTTTTATTAAGAATTCATCTCATCCACAGTAACCATTTTTAAACAGATCCTTCACAACCTACAACTACAATTTGTTATTTAGAATTAAAAAATTGGATGCAAACATTCAGGTTAATGCAAGTGATTGGAGTCATAGCAGTGAGTAAAGAATCAAATTACATTGTCTTTTTTAAGTTAATTTATTGAGAATAATTTTATATAGGCCACTATATTTTTCTAGAAAACTAGCTCCATCTCTAAAACAATGTAGCATACGGGCTTATAGCTTAATTAATAAGTCTGTGGCTGAAGAATTGTTTAAATATTCTTTAAAAATTGTGCATTTTCTATAAATATTCACGGAATTCAGTAACTGACCATTGACTATAGGCAAGTTCTGAGACAAAAGGGTTTTTTTGTTATGGTAAATAGAGTAATTACTGTCCATACATACACAACAGATCTGGCAGAAATGTTGGAGCATTCCATTAAGACCTTCCAACAAGGAGTTCTCCTCAGAAATCCTGAGCTCTCAAAAAGTAATTGCTGAAGGAGAAAATGATGCCAATAAGCATAATAGTTAAACGAAGAGAATTGTAATCGACTTAAGCAATGCGCAAGAAAAATATACTCTTAGTAACGGCACACTGTGCTTACCAAAGCAAAGGGCATGGTGAGATTTGCCTGCACTTTTAGCAGCACTACTCTAATCCATTACTCCAGCTCCAGGCCCCTCTGATGATATGAAGGTCATCTAGTATTATAAAATCTCCCATCAGCAAAATGGATGGTTCACACATTGCCATGGCTCAACCTTAGTAAATGCACTATAGGTCTTCTAAATGCAGCCCATTTCAGTATTTTTACAGTAGTGGTGGCTTCTGTTCAGTGTTGTGGAAGGCTTTCATGAAATGTGGAATTCAGGTCAAGCCCTAAAGTACTGAGGCTACAGTTTTAGCTTTTACCTAAAGAAAGAAGGTAAAAAAAAAAGAAAGTGGAAAATGGTGTGGTCTTTTGCGGGGTGCATATGGTTTTTTTTTTTTTTTTACTTGAAATCCATATAGTATACATAATACTGAAAATGATTTTTGGCTCTTGGAAAAAATACAGGTCTGTAATTTTTAATTAATTTTTTACAACATCATGTATTTGTAGTAGTATTACAGTGCTACTCTAAGTGAGCACTTCTATTTATAGAAGTTCTATTTAAATAATTACAAAGTGATGGAAGAATCAACCAATCAATTTTTGATTTCCAAAAAAAAAATAATAATAATAATAAATAATAAATAATAATAATAATAATAATAATAATAATAATAATAATAATAAATAATAACCCTAGGCATTCTGGAAGTCCTAGATATGCAATGACTGTGAATGCCAGTGGCTGTTAGAAAAGAAAAAAAAAAAAAAAAAGTGGCAGCTCTATACTAGGCCTCTGTATTGAAAGAGTCACTGTAAAACTGCTATAAGGTAAAACATAAGCTAATATGTCTGTCACAAGCTTCAAGTAAAACATGAAATGTCTATTAGAAGCTTCAGATGTCTTTGTTTAGTCTAGAAAGGACAAAATATGTTAATGCAAGTCACTATTAGTTTTGCTAGAGAGTTTTTTTTTTTCCTCATGTTTTGACAAAGTTATGATATTTATATCCTTAAAATTGAAGGCCCAGCTCTAACAGTCATAGTCACCACTGGTAGTCAGTATTGTTATTTCAAATGATATTGCTCCAAGGGTAATCAAGCAGATTTAATTTTTTTCAAAAATCCTAGGGATAACCCAGAAAATACGGAAAAAAACAAAAAAAAACAAACATGAAAAGCATAACCATACATATAACCATGAACTGAATCCTTATGTCTGCACACATTTGATGGCTCTAACTCAAACTATAGGATAAGGAGAATAAAACAACAGAACAAGACAGTATATGCAGTATAAGAAATAGAGTATAAGAAATATCACTGCCATGTTAGCTGTGGATCATAGACTGAGGCTTGACTGCTGATGCCTGAAATTTCACAGACATGCTGAGTCAAAGGGAACCTATGTGGTGATGGACAGATAAAGGAAAGATGTATATGTTTATATATGTGTATATATATATATACATTAAGACTATATAATAGTTACTTTATCAAACAAACAAAGAAACAAAATGTTTTAAAAATGGTAACACTTCCTATGATTCCTGTATTCACATAGCTTAATAAAGGCATTCCTAAGATATTACATAGCATGCATAATACCGTATGAATGTAATGCACTATAACATGGTTCTGGTATCATTTCTGTATAGCATCCAGACCAGCAAATGTTACTAACTTGCCTAAATCAAAAAACACTCTGTGACATGTACTTGATCAACATTCATTTAAAAAAAAAGTATATATATATATATATATATATATATAGTATGAATTTGCTAGAGTTATTTATTTTAGCTAACTGGTCACTGAACAGATATTATACAGTGTTATGGACTTCATGAAGTTATGTACTCTTGCTTTATAAAGTGTTGTGCATGTTATCATAAGTACTTAAGAGCAACAATACAAGCTTATGCACTTATTAAAAGGTAGTATGTATCCCATATAACACCCTATAAATACATCTATAGAGCACTAAGAATACAGGATTCATAAGAAGTGTTACTAACAAAAAAAAAAAAAAAACCAAAAACAAAGAGGTATTCAGACCTTAGATATTTACAAGGATTATGTTAATTGAGACAATAAGCTAAATATATACAAAATTCATTTACGGAGTAGTATCTATTAGGAGGTGGCAATCTTAAACCCTAACCCCTAAATTTCAACTTGAAATTGAAACTAAAAATAATTTTTAATGTTTTTAAAAGATATTTTAAAATTCTTTTAAAGTTGAAACATTTAGATTTCTCACAAGTTTAATTTTTAGATAAAAAACATTTGCTGTCCCATGTTTCCATGTCACTACTGAAACACAAAGAGTTTTAGTCTATTGGTGAGGCCTTATTTTAGCCACACCCCTGCATTTTAGAGCAGGAAGTGAGACTGCACCCCTATCCCTAAAGGCCACATGGTGATCAGTTGAATCCCATTGTTTTGAAGTAAATGTGTCAAAGTTTGAAAATCAGTATGTAACATAAAGAATTGTCATTACCAACTACATATTTTCTGCAATTAAGTAATTTTCTTTGTTTGTTGATGAAAAATGTTTCATGATTTTTTTTGTGTACAGCTGTTCAGTGCTGTGTTTGCTAGTTATATACTGGCTAGCATGTTTTAACTTATGCTCAAATTGAACTGAAGAAAACAGTCCAATCAAAACAGATCCAGGTTTGTAAAACATTTGTTTAATACCCTAACAGCCCTTCGAAGAATGAGTTCATAAACTTTATTAACCCAAACTTACATTACATCAAATACTGTAATGCAGTGATATATGTGGACAAAATAATGATTTTAAATTTTATTAATACCCATGATAACTAAAAGTGATCCTATCACTATAGAGATAGACATCAATGACACTTATAAATAAATAAATAAATAAATATATATATATATATATATATATATATATATATATATATATATATATATATATAT
>JAILXH010014716.1:0-10646 GCA_023558415.1 Piaractus mesopotamicus | reverse complement strand
TATATATATATATATATATGTATATATATATATATATATATATATATATATGTATATATATATATATATATATGTATATATAGATATACACATGTCCTATATATATATATATATATATGTCCCATGTTTGACCCTACATCCTGACATTGGGTAAAAACAAGTGTGCAGTGGGTAGGTGACCGGGCGTGTGATCTTGGTTGGTAATTGGAGCTCTGAGGGTATTTCAGCTCCCTCTCTTCCAGTATTCCCTTTGTACATTAAAGTGCATGGAGACCAAAATAGTGGGCGAGAGACATTTGATGATGAACTGTGTGACTCGGCCCTATTCGGCATTGTCTGTGCATTTTTCTCTTTGTATGCGACTGTGCTGTGTGTTGTGTGTGCACAGGTTTTATGAGTCACCACCTGGAAAAAGGTCACGGAAAGGTTATTTGGCCATTCTTGAAGCCAGCTTTGTGTCTATGTGACCTTACATGACTGACGTTGAAAATCGAGTTCAGTGTTCGTATCAAACCGATCATAGTTCGAGGCTGGTATCACAAGAGAGCTGCAGTAACACAACAGCTTTTGTGCCCTATAATGAGCTACAGATTAGTTACCAATGGCATAAGCACACCTGTAAGCAAACTGTCAGTAATTTCAACTTTAAAGAAATAGTGGTCACTTTACACAAAGAATTATTACTCGCTACAAAACGTATTAGTGCTTAGCCACTGGATGGATCTTCAGAGGTGAGTGGAGGCCACTAAAGGGAGTGAGGCATATTACAAGGATTCATTAAAAATCTGGCCTGTTTTCCTAAATAAGCTCAATAAGCCTCATTCACCAATGTCTTTGTAAGATTTTTCTTAAATTGGTTCTTGAGAAGGGTGCTAAGAAAAAGTCTATGTCAGATCCATGACCATGTCTTAAAACCGCAGAATTGTTCACACCTTTGTGCTCTTGAGTGTGTGTAGATTTTGTTCTTACCTAAGAACAAATCTCAAATAAGAAAACATCTGTGAACGTCAGAATCTTTGTGAAAACTGCGTAAGTGGGTTTTAAGAAGAAATTTCTTTTTAAGAGCGGTTGGTGAATGTGACCCAATCACTTTACATATAAATGTATTTACAGTTCACAAGTAATGTTGCTCATTTATAAAACTTACTATTTCTAAAATTATTTTATTAGAATGTTGTATAACAAAAAGTAAAGGCATTTTTAATGCAACATCTGTTAATGTAAGGTTTGTTTTTTAAAACTTCCGTTTATTCATTGTCATAAATGCAGCATGTAGCATTTTCAAATGGTCTAAGAAAAAACCCAAAATGGATTTAAAAGGTTTACCTATGACAGGTTTTCATATATGATCATTGCCAGGCCAAACTGTATATCTCCAAAATGATTACCATAAACTTTTAACTATTCATTTAACTGAATGTAAGAACATTTTATCCCGACTAATTTTGAACCATTTTCTATTTGTCCATTCGTCAAGAAATTGCACACAATATGAAGGCATTTTAATGACGTTATCTAAGAAAGATAAAAAAACAACCAAAACGGAGACACAAGGTTTTGTTCTGACAGCAACGATATGTTGTAATACGTTACTAAACTGAGCTAGGCTAAATTACTGTAGCAGAAATGTGTGGGTCAGGTAGGGATGAGCGATATTGCAAAAATATCTTCACAATGTTTTGAAAAGGACATGGTTTTTATTCAACATTTTACATAATTTGCCACACGAAATGCACTTAAATAGAACTAAATATGCTCTTTTAATAACAAATCATGCAATGGGTCAGAATTCTTTGAATACAGACGATATCCTTAATGTCCTCAGGGAAGCTTTAATTATGATAATACAATTTATCACAGTAACGATAAAATAATTCACATTGCCCACCTCTAAGGTCAGATGTGTAAAACTAACCTAGAACCTATTTCTGTGCCACCACACCTAATGTGAATATAATATGTAGATTATATTGTAAAATCTAAGCCCTCTAGTCATTCTGGTATGAGATTGTTGTGAGTATTCAATTTTCAAATAAAATACTCTTTTTTAATAAGTTAGGATTCTCCAGGGACTTTCCAAATCTTGAGCCAAACTGAAAATTCCTTTTAAGTCCAGGCCTGTACAGAACATGGGCCAAGTGAGTAATAAACGCTGTTTGACCGGTGTCAATGATCTGTACTGAGAAGGTGACACGCCTCGAGAGTGTGGGAAGGTGACTTTGAAACTATTCTGTCACCTTTCATTCCTTTCACTTCCCTTCTTTACCTCTAAATAACTTTTTTTCATCCTCTGTTTCTGTCTTTACTTGCAGCCACTTTAGCTCAGCCTAATTCTCATTGTTACATGTGTAAAAGCGAGAATGTGGAGAGCCTTTCACAGAGCTAAATCAATGATCAATGAGCCAAGATTAGAGATGACAATCAATAACATTAATAATTACAAGGAGAGCAAACATTTATCTACAGTTATCAACTGTAATTGATGTCTTTCACACCAAAAGTAAACGTGCAACAGTCAGACCATAGAAGATGTAAAAATAGAAAATGAGTAAATATGACAGATTGAATGCACAGAACACATTTTGAAGTAATTTCACAATTACAAATTCATTTTGAAGCATATGATTAACATTTCACTGCTGAGGCCTAGAGGCAAAAAATCTCAGGCCGTGATCATTCACACTCAATGACCTCTGATAATATTTTCATAGCATTCAATTAAAGATTCTAAAATACAAATGGCTTGTTACAGTCACACCTTTGCAAACACATTTACATTAAAAAACAGCAACTGACTTTGCCTGGGACCACCTGTCTTTGAGTTAAATGCCCGGCACATGGCCAGAGCCGGCCAACACCCTTGACGAAAACCTCAACAAAGTCAAACCAAGAGCACAACATGTCCGCCACTTCAGAAACTCACACCTTGACATTATGCCACTTTTCCATGCATATTCAGTTAAGATAGATGCTTTGAGGAGTGGTAGAAAGTGAGCTGATATAGCAGAAAGGATAAAAGACAGATTAAAAGAATGAGATACTGTAATGAGTTACCTGTCAGGAGAGCTCCTTGACTGGCCCAGGACTAACAGAATGAAGCCTGCAAAGCCTGGTCTGCTTCCTGCTAGAGTGAAACTTTAACTCATTTTATTGAACCTAATCATTATCTAATGGTCCCAGAGCTCAGGGGAGTGGACTCTTTGTTAGTGTAAGTGTGCGTGTGTGTGTGTGTGTGTGCATGCGTGTGTGTGTGTGTGAACATAGGTGTTTCATTTATGAAACAAGGTGACAAATGGAATATCTGACCAAAGTTTGAGGAAGCATCCAAGCATCAGTGCAGAACAATATGACACAGCACTAAATAATCCATTTGATTCTTCAGCTTTGTGCAGAACCAAAGGGTTAATAACCACTAATCATTTGTGGGTCCAGACTTCTATTACTTACTCCTTTAACCAAATTGTTTTGCATTGTTTTTTGCTTAGGCTCATGGCATGCTGACCAAACATTATGGAATAAACACAAACAATCTAATGTTTGCTGCTATCTTGAGAAATCTCAGAAGAAGAAAAGGCAAGCCAGCTGAACCAGAGAGAATTTGGTGAGAACATTGTAGTGTCACTGAATAGTCAAACACAAGTTTGGGAAACCGACCGAATATTTGTAGACATACAGAGGAGCTGAAAGGGTTAACACAAAGTCCATTAGATGAGATCTGAATATACTTAAAGTACACCCGGCTTTCTTAAGAGGGTTTGTACGGCTGCGCGTTGAGCAATCCAGACTGAAGGGCTGCAGACTTTGCTCTTTGATCTGTCTCATTGTCTTTCAGCATCTCTCCATTCTCCTAGACAATGCAGTTTACTGCACTGCCAAGTAACTGGCAACAACGCTATTTTTTGTAGTTTTGGCTCTGTACTCCAGCAGATAAAAGAACATCGGGTTTAATTAAAAAGTATTTAGACCTACCATACAGGAATCACAACCTTATTAGAAACAGCATTCTGATACTGGGCATGTCTGTCCTTTGCTCTCAGAACAGCCTGAATTCTTCATAGCATAAATTCAAAAAGGTGCTGGAGGCATTCCTGATTCTAGATTCTGATTCATAGGTGAATCACATGCATACATGCTGCAGAATTGTCAGCTGCACATTCATGCTGCAATTTGGACGTTCTGCCACATCCCAAAGGCGTTTGGGACTGGTTTTAGAAGGAACTGATAACTGTTGACTGGGGAGGCCATCGAAGGCCTGAACTTGTCATGCATTTGGAACCAGCACCAATACACAGATAGGCTGTGTAAACAATGTTCAGTTGGTATTAGAGACCCCAAGTGTGCCAAGGAAACATCCTCTCACATCACTACACCACAACCAGCTTAACTGTTAGTACATGAGTTAGGCTAGGCCCATGGATTCATGCTGATTTGCCAAATTCTGACCCTACCATCTGCAGAAATCAAGATTCATCAGACCAGACATATTCAATTGTCCAGTTTCCGTGAGTCTGTGCCCACTGTAGCCTCAAATTGCGTTTCTTGGCTGACAGGAGTGGAATCCGATAAGGTCTTCTTGCTGTTGTAGCCCATCCACCTCAAGGTTTGACATGCTGACCATTTTGAGATGCTTTTCTAATCACCTTTGTTGTAAACAGTGGTTATTTGACTTACTGTAGTTTTGCCGTCAGCTCCAAGTCTGGCCATACTCTTCTAACTTTCCTCATTTACATGGCATTTCTGCCCGCAGCGCTGCAGCTCACTGGATGTTTTTGTTTTTGCACACTAGACTCTAGATTGTTGTAAGTGAAAATTCCAAGAGATCAGCATTTTCTGAAATACTCAAACCACCCCGTGTGGCACCAACAACCATGCCACAGTCAAAGTCATGAAGATACAATTTTTTTTCCATTCTGATGTTTTATGTGAAAATTTACTCAAGCTCTTGACCTGCGTCAGCATGATTTTATGCTTTGTGCTGCTGCCACAATATTGGCTGATTGTATAATTGCCTGGCTTAAGCAGGTGTATGTCAAAAACTGGCCAGTGAATAAATAGTTCTCTCATACCAAGATACCATATGTAGTTAATTCCTGGCCAGCTGTGTCTGAGAAGGTTCAGAATTGATTATAGAGCGGCGTTTCAAAAGCTAGTCTACAGCCCAGAAAGGTGGGTCCTTGGAAGAACTGCCCTATGAACTCTCGTTGTCTGTATTACATAATGCAAAATGGAATGGTCCGCCAAGACCGTTTTGGCACATCATCAGAAAGAAGTTGGGGCACAAAATTTTATGTAAAATAATTGAATGACGAGCTGGCAAGCAGAATGTCGATGTGAATTAGGTAATACATGGCAGGCAAAACAATTTGAACAAGGCCATGAATGATATTCCAGTTGTGTCCTCAAAAGTCGTCAAAATGTAGGCTGCATTTCTTGCCTTTATATGAAGAAATCTTTCTAACTGGAACAGCCTTAGATGATGTATTGGTCTTGATATGCAGACCACCCAGACTGCAAACTAGCTTTTGGAACACAGCTTAAATGTGACATTTGCATCTAGAGTCTGCTGCTGTCTTAAAACATGGAGACCCACAAAGTGTCAATAACAGCAAAGTAGGTCACGATGAGGCCCAAAAATCAGAAACATCTGAGTTAGAGCTACAACATCAGGTGTGAAATGCTTAGTATGTACCAACAGTAAATGACCTGCTCTACAGAAGACCACTAAAGTGGACGGCCAAAAAACACTTTCTAATCATGAAGAAAAGCTGTAAAACATATCAAGAACACCTACATATGAAAAAAACACCACTTTAGAGCTCTTACCACAAGTGATGGAAGGAGAAAATGGTCAAGGAAAACTAACTGCGCGTGATCTAAAGCATACTACCTCATCCGTGGTGCCGTAGCTTTGTATGATTGCCAGTGGAACACCACTCATCTTAAGTGCTCATGTCCAACCAAATGGATGGAGCTTCATCTTGCAGCAGGACAATGCCAAAGTAACTATTGCGTCTTTCAAGGTCTAGAAGCAGAATATTCTTGACTCGCCAAGTCAGTCATCCAGTGCAAACCTATTGAACATGTATTTGACTTTAATGAAGACAAAAGCAATATACCTCTAGGGAAAAAAATATGATAAACCCATATTTGCAACAGTGCTCAGGATTTCTGCTCAGTTTAATTTTTGAGATGTAAACAAAATTATTCAAAATGCTTTTGATGTGAAATTGTGCAATGTCGAGAAACTGACTCAGATTTCTTTAAAATTTAAGTATGAACCAGGGGTTGCAATGTCTACAATGCAAATGTAGCCACTTTATTTACTATTCAAAACAACCAGTGAACCTGCATGTGTCTTTTTATATGCAATGATGATAATGATAAAATAACAATAACTTTTCTCTAGTTACAACGCCCTGCTATGAACGTATTCAAAACAACATGTTTTAGGCCATAATGTTTTAATGCAATGTCTCAAGCATAAGGCAACATTCATTACCATTTCATGTAATTACTTTCTGTGATGTAGCTTTTAAAGGCATTAAATGCTTCCGACATGTGGTTAATATCACCACCACAATGAGTAAGCAAGAGCATTTCATATTAAATCACTCTAAATGATTATGTTTGTATTTTAACAATCTAATTACGCAGTTTGAAAAATCTATGGAATTCCCCTTTCAAGCTCATATTATGCACTTTAACCTCATAGTCACTGTTACATTTCAAATCTATTGTGCTGCAGTGCAGAGCCAACCAATAAAAACACAAAAATTGTTGTTTGATAACAGACAAGCACACAGAGTTTATCACCATAATCAAAGATGAGTTTGAAAGAATGGATAATCTTAATCCATGTTAATCTCTGTCTTGCTGGAAAGTGGGTAGAATCTAATGCTGGTAAAAGGGGCCCCTATGACAATGTAGTATAAGTGAGTTAATGACTAAAGAGCAGATGTGAACATTGTGTATTTCCTTCCTGGATTAAGTATGTAAGTACATCCTAATGGAGGGTACGTAAAGGTTACGGTTGAGGCTATATATGGTGCATCATATCACTAGATGTCAGGAAAGTGGTACTGTTACACAACAGCCATTCAGTTACATTTCAACATCTTCCTTTTATTTAGATCTTTTTTTAATGAAGCCCATGATTTGACCTTATTTTTGATATACTGTAGTTATTGCAGCATATCAAAACAAAACATCTGGAATGGATAAAGGATTTCAGAAACATGTTCTTACCTCATGTTTGGAGGGGAACAAGTTTATTGCTGGGATTTGTCTGTCATTTCAGAATGACTTTTGCGTCTTTATAAATTGAGCAAGCTGGGCTGAGATTTGGGCCAAACACATCCATTAGTAACCAGTCCCAGATACACAAAATTCACCCTAAATAGTGAAGGTATAATAAGTAAATATCTATGAAAGTTTGAAGAAAAAAGAAATGAGTGTGGCATGAAATGAAACAAATGGCAACAAACTGATTAGAAGCAGGCTGTCTGTGCCCTGCTGTGTCAAGAAATTGTGTGATTGCCAGCAGATTGCAAAAATGTTAAGCTGATGCATATAAGTGGTTCAGTATTGATAAGCAGCTGCATAAAAATGTACATTTTCTTCCCTTCATTGAGACACAAGGAGTGTTCCTCACTCCGATCTTCACACTGATAGTGGGCCAGCTAGAACTGTCACTGCACAAACCAAGGCAATGAAAAATTTGTATTTAATATTTGAAACTCTGTCCTGATCTATTTAATTCATCTATATGCTCCCTAAGCTGAACACTTACTACACTGTAAAAAAAATGAGTCAGCTCAATTTTAAATTAGACGGTAGCTTATTACACTGGATTTTGCCTAACTCAACCTTCTTAGGTTAGTCAAAAGTTCTTCTGAATCCCATTTCTAAATTCTCAGTTAAGTAAACAAAATAAAATCTGTTTCACTAGCTGGGTCTCTATCACACAATCCCACCAGGCATTTTTTATCCTCTTGGACTTCCATATATGGACAGCTGTGGGATGTTTTTTTTTTCACAAGTAAGTGTTGCTGATAGATTGTAGTCCACCACCCAGAAATACACTAAATGACCAAAGGTATGTGGAACCCCACCTAATCACTGAGATCAGGTGTTTCAACCACACTGACTGTTAACGGCTGTATAAAATCAAGCACGTAATGACACCAGTAAAGTTTGGTGGAGGAGGCATAATAGTCTGGGGCTGTTTTTCAGTTTTTGGACAAGGCCTCTTATTTAAGAAGGTTAATGTAAATGCTTCAGCATGCAAAGACATTTTTGACAATTATATGCTTCCAACTTTGTGGCAATAGTTTTGGGAAAGCCCAGCCTGTTTCAGCATGACTGTGTCCCTCTGCAGAAGGCGAGGTCCATAAAGACGTGGTTTGGATGAACTCCAGTGGCCTGCACATAGCGCTGACCTCAACCCCATTGAACCGATCCGCCAGGCCTTTGCATCCAAAACTAGTGCCTGACCTCACATATGCTCTTTTAACTGAATGGGCACACCCACAGACCAGCCATATTTACTAGTTAACCATCTTGCATGTACAAGCGTGCGTGAAAAACAGAAGACTGCATCTCTTTTCAATGAATACACTTTTCAATGAATACAACCAGCAAAAGTTGTCTTTCTGTTCTGCTTCTCTTTTGACTGGCCTTCTCACTCCTCCTCCCTGCTTATTCTCTGCCTGCTGCCTCCCAACAAGATACAAACATTTGCTCATGTCCATGTCCACCTACTGCTAACATCATAGTGCCATACTTATTACAGCTGGGCTTAATGGAAACCGAAAGCATTTGAAGGAAAGCAGATGGGGCACTATGGGAAATGTAGTGTTTGAGGTGAACTCACCAGTTATAATGTTTGTGTTGTGTAGTTTAGAATGGACAGATTATAATGAAAAACTTTATGGCTATTAAAATATATTATAGTGTATTTTATTATATTTTATGGTGTTTTTATAAAAAGCAAGAAGCCACTTGAAACCGTGCACTACAGTTATTTATGAGTCAGGGGGCACTCTGCTTTGTAATCACATCGAGCAACGCATAGCCTTGTGGCTTTTTTTATTTTACCACGGCTTTGAACAAGCCTCAGCCAATCAGATTTTAGAACCAGAGTTATCAATGTTGTAAATATGCTTTAGGAATGTCCCACTAATGTAAGGTTGAGCTATAATGCTTGATTTCTTTCACAGCTTCTTCTAGCATTTCTCTCTACTGTAGCTCCTTATCTGGCACCTCAGAATCTGTATTATTATTTTAACCTGATTTCATTCGCGTCGCAAGCATAGATGGATTTGTTATGTCATTGTCACACTGCTTATGCATCCAAGTGACAGGGACACAAGTGCTTGTTGTCGACTGACTGGCCTTCAGTCGGGAGAGCAGCCACGGCTCTGACTCACTGCATTTTGCATACAAGCTGCTAAAGAGCAAACCTCCGAGTGGCCAAATAGACATCTGCTCCCTGTAGTAGTGCACGTACATTATGGTATGTACTGTGGTCTTCAAATCAAATCAAATCAAGCTTCAGTGGTCATACACATAGCCAAACACAGTATAACATGCAGTGAAATGCTTATATGACTGTCCGTTGCCATGAAAAACAAAATATAAGAAAAGAATTTTAAAATGGGAAGAAGAATATAAAATATAGAAATATAGGGATATAAATACAAGTATGTAAAGTGCAAATCTCTGTCTATATGTGTGCAAATGAGTAGTAGAATTTAAAGGGGTTAATAAATATTATAAATACTTAGAAATATAGCTGAATATAGCAGTCTTCTGAGTATGTCTATGACCTAAGAAATAATGGTACATATTGATAACACCTGTAACTTGGGGTGCGGGAAAAACTCGATTCTTAGATGCATCGTGATACGGAGGTGAACGATTCTGAATCAATTCACAAATGTCAAAAATCGATTCTCTAAATATTTAATTTATAACGTAATGTTGATGGAACACAAAAGGCGGAACTTGGAAGTGGGTAAGTGCAGCGCCCAGACAGTCTGTGGCGGCACATAACAAAAACACAACTGGATGAGCGAGAAATCCGACCGGCTCCCTCTGCATTAAAAGCTAGCTTACGTCAGGAGTCACAACCCAAATGTTAAGAAGAGCCACTTTGTCCTTTCAACAAAAATCAGACCACCTTGGGAGCCACAGCATGTCCAGTATGTCTCAGTATGTGCTGATGTCCTAGTATAGGCTAAGCAATATAAACGAGAGCGCAGATTTACTTCGCTCTGCTTTAAGCTTTAGCTATAGCCGCTTTCCTCCCCTTTTCCCTCGGGAAACTTTTATTTAAAACTAGAGCAGCTTATTGTAAAATGTCTCTCAGCGTTTGTCTGTTTTATGAGGCTGAAGTCGCTTCTCATTCTCCAGCTTCTTGTTCAAATTCGAAAGAGAAGCTGGAGAACGAGAAGCTGAGTTCATCTTTGCGACTTTTTAGTGTTTGGCAGTTTCTCGTTGCAGATTTAACTTGCCAGAAAACCAACTGCACTGCTTACAAACGCGAATAACACATCGTTGCTATGTGACCTGCAGTCTGTACACCAATTCTCAGTCGTTGCTTTTGCGCTATGTTGCACACGTCCCGTCTTGAAGATATTTTACTG
>JAILXH010014652.1:0-15202 GCA_023558415.1 Piaractus mesopotamicus | reverse complement strand
TCAGACTGGGTTCCAGACTGCTTCTCTTTTTTAACAGTAGGTTTGAAGAAAGGATGAAGTGTAACAGTATTAAACATGTTCTAAATGGACAGATTGTGCTCAGTAACAGCTCTGTGAGGAGCACTAACATCAACCCAGCACAATAACTTTACCTGGTACTCAGTTACATGCAAAACAACTTTTGCACAGGCCATATTTTATATTCTTTCCCCCAATGCGTTAAATTGAGCAATTCAATTCAGTAAAGTAATCTGAACAGGGGTCAGGGGCCTAAAGTTTAGCATACAACTTTAAGCCCTGTAATTTTTAGCTCAAAAATATACAGAATCTGTTAAAACAGAGCAGACTCTCTTAAAGATGAATAGGTTAGGATGGATAAACAGACCTGATCACTGAACTGGCAGAATAGATATAATATAGGGTGACACTAGTGGTGAAGACCCCACAGTTTTATTTTTGTTTTTACACACTGAAGATCGCTCCTCTTACCAGCACTTTTGAGTTCATAAACCACCTTACACCACAGTTTGTTCTTCTGATCTCTCTTTTTAATGGCTGTGATGTGAAAGACCTCGTATGGAGGAATTAGCACCTCTTGCTCATATGGCACAGCTGAGTATTTTTTCAGTTTAGCTCCATAACAAGTCTTGGCTGGAAGTGAATTTTTTTGATTTACAGCCACATCTTTAAATGTGAGTCTGGTTCTGCGATATGAGGTCGCACACCAAAACCTTTGACTTGTTTTTTGAGTTGCTGAACTGCATCAGTCAGAAAGAAATACAGTGTGTAAAACTTAAAGTCATCTGACTTGTACGCTGCTTTTCTTTCACGGCAAGCATTGTTGAACTTTACATATGAGCAATTTGGGTTATGTGAAGTGTCCTGTGTATACATGTATATGGCGGCAGACTGGTATTTCCCAAGTCTACCTTTTGTACTCCTGTTAAGTGCCTTTTCCCAGGCAACTGCAAAGCCAACAGTTTTCTGTTTTTCACTATCAATATACTTTGTCATTACTTTACTATACTTTACTTTGTCATCCTGCAGCCTTTAAAGGAGTCATCCACTGAGTTGTCAGCCATGTCCTGGGGACAAACACTGCCTCTGTGTGGAGAAAGACATGCAGAATGTCTTACTTTTCATTTCAGAGAACTGATATTATCAAGTCAGAGATATTAACAGTGCAGACCATCCCAGCCACCGTTGCTTAGAGAACAGAGGAGCCATATGCAGCAAAAAATACATTAAAATAAACCACTAGAACAAATAAAAATGAAACAGAAAACCCAGAAAAACTCTTAAAATCGCAAATTCTCTCATTCATGATGGTTATCAATCAAAATACTAGTTAAACATTCCATGCTGAAAACAGTTTTTCCCGGTTGGTCCATCGTGCTTGAAACTGTCGCCCAATCACAAGTTGGAATGATGGTGAGGGTAAACAGATGTACCTGCTCTTTAATTATTTATGTATTTATTAATTTATATATTTGCGCCGCCTTGAGTGAAAAGGGACAGACAGCAGAACCTTTACTTCAAACCGCCAGAAGCTGAAACTGACTCCAAATATGTCCAAAAGTAAATATCTGAAATATAGTTTAAAAAGCACAACTTATTGACATGAATAATCTCTACATTTAGCAATGTCTGTCAAACTCAGAACACGTGTGAATGCTCTTATTATTCTTGTAAAAACAGTCTTTTAATTACTAATGGTCAGTGTCACCTTACAAAGACCTGTTTTTGTGATATTACATGTGATGCCACTGAACAAGCCAAGCTTATCTGTCGCTTCTCTTACTGTACATGCCTTTGTGTCCTCGGGTTGCCAGCTACTCATCACTAGGATCAATATGTATTTACATGATTATTTGTTTTCATTTTCATTTTTTTTCTGTGGCCACAATACAGTTAAAAAATAGTCCATACAAAGACGTATCCTGTTTAAATCCACCTGCACTGCGTTTTCAAACTAGCCGGATTTGTCAGGAAAACTGTGAGTCTGGCAAGCCTGCATAGGGAGAAAGAACCTGTGCATGAAAAGTGTGCAGTTTTGCATGCTTAAAATCCCTGCCTTTAAATGCAGTTTACTCTAGCAGCTATTTTCAGAGTATTATGTGCAATTGAACTACCATGGCTTTTCTCAAACAAAAAACCCACCCTAAAATTGCAGAACAATGTCATATTTAAGTGTTTTCCATGTATAGGACGTGTTAACTTATTTTCACTTAGAAAATCAACAAAACATGTAAGTTGACTATATATGTATATGTACCTATATATACACAAACAAAATGGTAAAATGGTAACTTTACAGCAGAAGGAAAAACATGAGATCACATTACAGCCATGATGACTGTTCAGACATAATTACACCGCACACTACAAAAAATGCCATGGCAGTTCAACTGTTAATTCATACTGTAACTGTTTTCAGTCACTTCAAAAAATACTTTTTAGTTTAGCAAAACATTAGTTTAGATTAACAAAAGCAATACTTTACATCAGTTTAAACCTTAATACACACTTCAAATAAACTTCTGCCTGTTTCATTTTTTACAGTGCAATAACACCCAAAGACACTTCACAGGTCAGCTCTTGGTGGGACGGTGACTAAAAGTGAGCACAAACTCACAGATGTTTATTTGAATCTGGGACTTCTCTGTCCCAGAGTTGTAGAGATGAATTCAGTCAGGGGAGCCAGATAAAGTTCAGTAAAAGTACTAAAAGAAACAGAGAAGTTGTTTCTTTTCATAGCTGATCAGCAGCATATGTGTATATAAGTGTACACCAGGATATCATATACATATATATATATATATATATATATATATATACATATATATGATATCCTCAAGCCCCACTCTAATGAGTAACCAAGCTCTTATAAAGCTATGCCAATTTTAGCAACGGGTTTAACAGTTCTGCATTTTTTTCACTTGGGACTCAAAATTGACCAACATATTTGCATCTTTTCATGTCAGCCTCCAGTCCTCACAGGCAACAATACTGCAGACTTCAAGACACTGCATCATTAACAACACTTGATTCAGCTTATCAGCTAATTAGCAAGGTCTTCATGAACCGAATTCAGAGCATTAGATAAGGGGAAAACGCTAACCTCAGCAGCACTTTGGCATGGAAGATCCCCAGTTTGACATGCCTGGTGTACACTTATAACAACATTATACAAAGCCTAGTAGGTTCAGCATATCCTCGCTGTACAAAGAAAAAAACGCTTCTCCATTTTTGTTTTTTTATTTTTTTACATCTGTCAGGCTCACACAGAATTCAGACACTCACAGGCCACATTTAGATAAAAAGCATTTATTAACAAAGGGAGTATCTGTAATCAGCCAGTCCAAGGTCAAAAACCAATACACCAAAACAGTAACCATAAGGAGAAAGCAATGTCCAAAAAACGGAAACAGGGTCAAACCAGAAATCACAACAATACTGAGAAGGCAAGGCAAAAAGGCAAGGTCGAAGAAAAACAATGCAATGGTCATACTCGATAAGGCAAACAGACAAATGAAAGGCTCTGTAAGGCTCTGATCACAAAGGCAATATTTCGCATAGAGCCAAGCTATAGCCCGGGTTTATATACTTAACTAACAGGTAACCATAACAGGTGTGAGTGATCAGTAGTCAGGTGAGGCAGAACGTTGGAGAGTCATGTGAGGAATGGGGTTCTGAGTAATGGAGTCCAGAGGCTGGGAGGCAGAGACAGCGGAGGGAAGCACGGAGGGAACAGGACAGGAACTGGAGAGCGACTTCCTGGGACGGCCTCTGGGATGTGGCGCTGGCTTATCGGGATGGCGACTGAGGAAATCAGCCACCAAGCCCGGATCCAGCATGTCCTTGGCCGCCACCCAACATTTCTCCTCTGGGCCGTATCCCTCCCAATCTATGAGGTATTGCAGTTCACCTGAAGTCTAGCACCTTGCGAACGGTGTAGACCGGGGAGCCACCCACCTCCAATGGAGTAGGCGGGGCCACATCAGGCGACACCTCATCCAGCAGACCCGGAACTACAAGCTTGAGAAGGGACACATGGAAAGAGGGTGAGATATGATACTGAGCAGTAACATCATTAATCTGTCTTAATCTGTTATCTGGAACGGACCATCGATACAGTCATAGGTGGGTGTGGTTTCAGTTTAGTAGCATTGGCCTTGCTAAAAACATCTGACCGGTCTGAGTATACATCTGGAATCTGAAGGTCACATGCTATATCTGGAATCTCTATAGAAGTAGACATAAAAGAAATGGCAGGGAATATTAGATAGTTCTCTTTACAATAAGCAGACTAGGCAGTGATTTCTTTCTCAGACGAGGATATTTTTTTGGATTATGTCTCTCTAGCCAGGGATGACCTAGCACAATGGAAAACTCGGATGATTTTAAGTTAAGGTAGTTTTCTCAATGTGTATGGAGCTAGTTTGCAGGTCGACAGGGTGAGTGACTTTGGTGATAGGCTCCAGGCCAACCGGGTCCCCATCCAGTGCTGACACATGAAGAGGGGTCTGTAGAGGTCCAACAGGGATCTTGAGCTGGGATACCACCTTGACGTGGATAAAGTTGCTTTCAGCTCCTGAGTTGATCAAAGCTGGTAAAACAAGAGAAGAATTCTGGCAGTAAATAGTTACAGGCAACACGAAAGATTTTGAAACCAACCCCTTTAGTGGGAGCACTCACCCCATTAGGTTTCCTGGGTTTGGCACCTTATGCTTGTGTTTGTGAGCCCGACAGTCACCGCAGTGGAGACACAAGTCCTCATAAAGACATCAAAGTCTCTCCTCTTTCAACAGCCCTGAGGATTCGCATTGCATAGGTTCAGAAGAGGTGCTTGAACTGGGACTGAAACTGGAGCTTGGGTTGAAGCTGAAGTCGGAGCCAGAACTGGAGCTGGACTTCTAAGTGGTGGAATGTTTTTTGTAGAAGTTGGTCCAGATGGATTGACTTAGCGATTAGTTGATCTAAAGTCAGTTCATCGTCTCTACATGCTAGTTCAGTTAACGCGTCAGAATTTAGTCCATGACGAAAAGCATTCAACAAAGCAATCTCGTTCCAATCACCACCAGCTGCTAAAGCGCAGAACTCCAAGGCATACGCGGCCACTGAGCGATTACCTTGACGAAAGTTCATCAAAAATTGTTCGTACTATTTACCTTTAAGGAAACTTCAGACTGCTGTAGCGCATGCCAAAGCCTTATTGGACAGATGTGAAAGCAAAAATGCTATTTTAGCCTGATCAGAGCTAGGAGGTGAATTGCTGAAGAACACTGAGCATTGTGGCAAAAACCCAGCATGACATCATCATCATTTGAACTTGGCAGCTGTCCTTTACATTGTGTAAAATTTCATGATGAATGGGACAACAGAAATGTTCCAAAATCACTTGGAATAAAATCTCTTTACATGAACTTAAGATAATTTTTGCCCTCTCCTGTAAACTTACCATTTTGGAGATACATGTTTTTCTTCGGACAGCAATGATATGACAAAACTGATAAAATAAAAAACAGAAACAACTGCGTGGCTCATAGATATTGATTTCATTGACAAATAGTCAACTGTTCAATTTCACAAAATGTACCCATACTAGTACGGGAGCAACCAGACTCAATTCAGTTCTCTGCATATGTTAATAGAATAATTTTCATCCACATTGCACAGCCAGTACATGTGACAGCACTAGCTATGCAATGAAACTTAATGGGTGTACATGTCTTTAATTATTCAGTTTATGAAAGGCCAGGCCTGCATTAATATGTCAGTTTAACAATAACTTTGTAGACATTTTTACTATTAGATCAATAGAAAACATTAAAATTGGGTTTGTATTGGCTCTGTGGTAAATGAAACAACCTGGTAATCAGAAGTGTTTGAAGTTATATGCCAGAATGAACTCAATTTGAATGAGGCCAGAAAGAGAAAAAAAAAAAGATTGATGAAAAAATATAAAGGCGAATATGGAGGCAAAACTAAGCAATACATTGTATGGTACCATGGTCTTGCATTTAGCTCCATAATTATTGGCATACATAATAAAAAATGAGCTGAAAAAGTCATGAAAGTGTATTTGTTTTTATTAGCTCAATCTCACAGTGACAATATGAGAAAATGAAATCTTTAATTTAGTCTATGTAAACAAAACAATTTTTGTCTAAGTAAACAAAAACATTTTTCAAAAATATTTTTTATTAACAAAATCATGTCACAATTATTAGCACCTCTGCATGTAATACTTAGTACAATCTCCCTTTGGCAACATAACAGCTGCGAGTCTTCTCTTATTATGCTTGATGAAGGTTTAGGTCATGGGGCTGGAATTGCCATGTCAAAAGCTTGATTCTGTGGTCATTTAACCATTTTTCTATTCATTTAGACATGGTTTAGATTATTGTCCTGTGGGAAGATCTAATCATGACCCAGTTTAAGCTTTTTGGCAGAGACAGACAGATTTTAATTTAAAATCTCCTGGTACTTCACAGTGTCCATGACATCATATATACTGTGACATCAGAGCACAGCTGTGTTCACCCCCTTAAGATCTCTTATCGCATACTAAGGCTTATTATTCAGCAACAGCAGAGACTAATGCAAACTAGTTGACCTATTCATGGGTCATGGATAAATAAAACTTTGGGCCAGCTTTTGGGCCTTGGCCATTTAAGCGGTTAATGAAGGGGTAGCTGTTGATAAAATGTGTGCATATGCTAGGTTTAGGCTATTCAGCTTGTGAGAAATTGTTATGCTTAGTTTTATTGTATGGACTATTATTCTGAAGGGCAGGGCTAGGTCCAGTCTGTGTTGGGTGTTATTGTAGCAAGCTTCAGAGAGACAACAGTAAGAGCTAGAGCTAGGCTGAGGGCCATTTTCCCTCCTGTATTCTGTTTGCTGTGCTGAGTTCTAAGTAAAGCTACATTATAGACAAGAGCTTTGAGTTGTCTGAGTTTCTTCTGAGAGCCCTCATGCTGCAGTACTAACAGGGTTTTCAGGATGTTTGAGGGGAAAACGCTCCAAAACATCATAAATCCTCCACCATACCTGACAGATGCAATGAGCTTCTTTTATGTAAAGCCATATTTTTTATGCCGCACTGACCTTTAGTGTGTTCTACAATTAAGCCCTGATTTGTCTCAACTGACCATAGAACCCTGTTCCAGTTTAAGTTCCAGTAGCATCCAGTGAACTTCAGGCAGTTACGTTTTTAGTTAGATGAAAGAAAATGATCCCTTCTGGAGCACCTTTCAAATAATTTGTTGACAAGGAGGTAATATCTGATTGTAGTTCTGGAGGCTTGGTGACCCCAGAATGCTACCCATGACCCCATGATCTATGGAGAAATTTTTGCTAACCATCCTCTGCACTGTACGTGAAGGCAAAATACATTTGTATCCATTTCCAAGTAGATTTACTACAGCTCTGGTTCTTTTAAACTTCCCTCAGTTACATTTTGCTCATAAGAATTTCTAGTAATTCTCAATAATTGTGACACGTGGTTTTATTTGAAAATTGATAAGGGTTTCGATTTCTTTGACCAAATTTACTTTACTTAAAAGTTAGTTTTTTTTTCTCATACCTTCAGTCTGAGGTTAAGCTAATTAACCACAAAGACATTTTTATTATCTTTTTATTGTTTTTTTACCTTCTACTCTTCTGGGAAGGCTTTACACTAGATGTGTGTGAAGACTTGATCACATTGAGCCACAAGAACATGAATGAAGTAAGGCTTGCACTACCTAATAAGCAACATGCGCAGCCACTTAGGGTCCAATTTTTTATATTTTTTGTGGCATGTTTTGTGTCTATAGATCAAAAGCTGCAAAACTAATAACGATGCTGTGGAGTTGAGAGTGATGTAGTGGTGTCTTTTTTTGTTCCCAGGCCAGAAACAGCACTATATGTGGTGGAAAATGGTGGGAGATAAAAAGACGCCACATCACTCTCAACACTTTAGCATAGCTATCAGCATTTTTTTGATCTACAGACACATAGCAGAAATAGCATTAGTTGTGGTGTGAGATTGTGTGTGAGATAAAAATATGTTTATTAACTGAGAAATTTGTAAACTGAAAAAATATGGCATGAAACAGAGCCAATTTAGATATTAGACTTGCTAATTAGCTGCTAATAAAACTATTATCTGATTACTGCTGATAAAACATAGTCAGCCTACATCTGACATTACGGCTAGGTAGATTTTGACGGCCTGTTTTATTTAAAATTTACAATTTACTGTGTCACCAACATACAGCACATTATACACTAGAAGATTACAACGTCTTCAGTCTCGTTTGCCAAATAGCATGGCACAGTAAAGCAACTTTTGAGTTCAAGTTAACCTTTATTAATCCCACAATGGGGAAATTCACCTCCACGTTTAACCCATCTGTGCAGTGAAACACCCACATACACACTAGTGAATGCACACACTAGGAGCACACTTGCCCAGAGCGGTAAAGCAGCTTTTGCCTGTTGTACCATATAAAAGAACAATATTATGAGGGTATATTTTGTACATGTTTCTAGTTCCTTGCTGCTTGAAAACAGTCAAAAAATAAAGGAAAAAATACAGGTTCCTTTTATCTTTCAATTTTCTTTGTCAATATTCAACACAGTGCTTAGGGTTATTTATAGGCTGTATTTTAGTTTATCCATGCATTGTATGTACTGCACACCACCTACTTACAACTTTGATCTCCGCACTAATTCACAGAAAAACAGTTTGGCTTTAGTCACAGGTTTGCTTTTATTACCCAAAGTGGAGCTTCACTTGAACTCATTCACATGGTTTTACCTGATATGATGATAAACGTACAAGACATCAGTCTATTCAGACACAAGGAAAAACCTCTTGACAGGTCAGTGCTACAGAGAGAGTCTGAGGATCTCTGGAGCTTCTGCATTTCAGTCATTTTGTTGATGGTGATGAATGTACGACTGCACTTTTTTTCACTCTGTTTGTGGTGTTGTGGTTGTGCAGCAGCTTTCACAGGATGTAGTAACATAAAGCATGCAGCACATTTTCTGCGTGTGTATTTTCATACACTCTTTAGCTGCACCAGTCATGTTAACCACTTGCTACCACTTGACCCCACTCGCTAACTGTGTACATATCAAGCCTGATCAATATGGAGGCCTGTTTCTCAGTAAGTGCTGCTGCTTAACACGGAGAGTGATCAAAAACAGTGTAGACAAGAGAGAACCTGGTCTAGATACTGTAAGTCCAAAAGTTTGTAGAAACCTGCTCATCCAACGTTTCCTTTGAAATCAAGTGTATTAGTACGGAGTTGGTTGTTCTTCTTTGCTGCATTAACAGCCTCTAGTCTTCTGTAAAGGTTTTACATTAGATGTTGGACACATTGCTGTGAAGATTTGATCACATTCAGCCACAAGAGCATTGATGAAGCAGGGCATGCTCTACCTAATATGCGACATAAGCAACTACTTAGGGGCCTCCTAACATCTTTTGTAGTAGTAGGGATGTAATCTTTTGTAATGTACCGATACCAATTTTTCCTTCCAATACCAATACTGATGCTGATACCTGCTTGGCAGTTTTGGCCGATATCGAGTGTGGAGATCAAAACTAACTCTGTCTAAACTGGCTAGCTTATAAATCCTGCTATTAAACTTTCTGGAATATTTTATTTTGATAAAAGCTGTGTTCTGTGACACACACACATATACTGTGTGTGTGTATATTAATGAAATCAGGAAAGGGGCAAATACTTTTTATATGTATATATATAGTGGTGTGAATAAGTGTTTGCCCCCTTCCTGATTTCTTATTATTTTGCATGTTTGTCACACTTAGATCACCAAATAAATTTAAATATTAGACAAAGATAACACAAGTAAACACAAAATAAGGTTTATAAATGAAGGTCTTTATTATTAAAGACCCACCCCCCCCCATTTACCAATATACCAATATTGGTGGTGTCAACAACAAACTACCTGCTACTCTGCTCACCAGTTTATGAGGTAGGATAGTAATGTAGGTAGTTATTGTATTGTGTTGTCTTCTTTAGTCTGTCTGTAAACTAAGGGCTAACACTGATATATGCACGACGACTGATTTATTTCACTCACATACGTGTCCTTACCCTAAGGTAGAAAATACAACAGAAGGAACAACAGTTTTCTTTAACAGCCAGCATTTGAAAAAAATCTGCTGTGCATTTTTTCACTGGTCTTGAGTAAGTTGAGTAATGTGTGTAACTTCAAAACAATTAGCCACTTCTGGACTTCAGGTTCAATATAAAAAAAAAAACAAACAAACTTATAAGACACAAGTAAGTTCACTGGTCATCATGGATAGCAGATAAAATGATGATATTTGTAGTGCAGACATAACAACGTCTGTTTCCTATTATTACAATGGTGAACAATTTTGACTCTGTAAATTTCTCTAGAAAGGCGCATTTCACACCAAACAACTCTGAATGACTTTCTTTACATCTGAGCCATTAAATTATAAAGTAACTTTGCAAAATCAGTGGAGTTCCCCTTTAATCTCATGCTAAAAAACTGCGAAAAATTCAACCTTTGATTGAAGTAAATTTAAAAAAACAGCCCCACAACATCACAGACCCTCCACTATAGTTAGCAGTGGTCATCAGGTCTTTAGCATTCATCCTTCTTTCCATGCCAAACCCACCTGGAGTGTTTGTTGCCATGAAGCTCTTTCTTTTCATTTGACCATAGAACAGGTTCCAGTCAAAGTCCCAGTAATGTTTAGCTCCAGGCACTTGTGTTTGTAGCTAGATGACAGGAAAGGCTTTTTCCTGGCATGCCTTCCAAATAATCTGTTGGCATGGAGGTGGCATCTGATGGTAGTTTTGGAGACTTGGTGACCTCAAGATGCTACTTTTTTCTATAGCTTTCCCACAGCAATTCTAGGGGATTTTTTGCCTTCCTTACCATCCTCTTCTGAGCAGAGATTTTTTTATAGCCATTCCCAATTTCCCATGTTAAAGAATGACCAAGAAATTTGACCTCTGTGTTATCTCATATATACCCCAAAGAAACAGGATGTTATAGATTACTGCTTATAAGTTCATAGTCACTCTCATTAACTTAAAAAAGTAACATATAAATGGAAAAATTGCTTCAGTTACATTGTGTTTCTAAGAATTTCTAGGGGTAATTGTGGCACATGCGGTTTACAACCCCATTTCCAAAAAAGTTGGGACGCTGCGCAAAATGTAAATAAAAACAAAATGCAGTGATGTGCAAATCATTTGAACCCTATATTTAATTGAAAATAGTGCAAAGTCAACAAATCAAATGTTGCAGCTGAGAAATTTTATTGTTCTTAAAAAAATAAATGCCCATTTTGAATTTAATGGCAACAAAAAGTTGGGACAGGGGGCATGTTTACCACTGTGTTTCATCACCTCTTCTTTTAACAACACTCTGTAAGTGTTCGGGAACTGAGGAGACCAACTGCTGTAGTTTTGAAAGTGAAATGTTTTCCTGTTCTTTTTTGATATAGGATTTCAGCTGCTCAAAAGTTCAGGGTCTCCTTTGTCGTATTTTTTTATTTTTTTTTCATAATGCGCAAAATGTTTTTAGTGGTGACAGATCTGGACTGCAGCAGGTCAATTTAGCACCCAGACTCTTTTAACACAGAGCCATGCTGCTGTAATACATTAAGAATGTGGTTTGACATTGTCTTGCTGAAATAATCAAGGCCTTCCCTAAAAGACGCTGTCTGGACGGCAGCATTAGTTGCCAAAACATGTTTATATCATTCAGCATTAATGGTGCCTTCATAGATGTGCATGTCAACCATGCCATGTGCTCTAATGCACCCCTATACCATCAAGAATACTGGCTTTTGAACTGTGCACTGATAACAAGCTGAGTGGTCTTTTGCTCAAAGGACACAGTGTCCATGATTTTCAAAAAGAATTTCAAATGTTGATTTGTCGGACCACAGGACACTTTACTTTTCCACTTCCCCTCTTCACATTCCATTTTCCACTCCCCCTCAATCCATTTTAAATAAGGTCGGGCCCAGAGAAAGTGGCATCCTGTTTATAAATGGTTTGTTCTTTGCAACTTATATTTGTGGGTGCGGTGACGAACTGTTTTCACAGACAGTGGTTTTCAGAGGTTTTTCTGACCTCATGCAGTTTTTAATGCAGTGCGATCTGAGGGCCCGAAGATCATGGCCAGCTGATACTGGTTTTTGGCCTTGTCCCTTGCATAAATAGATTTCTCTGGATTCTTTGAATCTTTTAATGACATTATGTACTGTATATGATGAGAAGCAAAAGTTCTTTGCTATTTTACGTTGAGAAACGTTATTCTTGAATTGTTGCACTATTTGATGGTGCAGTCTTGCACAGAGTGGTGAACCCCTCCTCATCTTCACTTCTGAAAGATTCAGCCTTTCTGGGATGCTCTTTTTATACCTGGTCATGTTACTGACGTGTTGCCAATTAACCACCAAGTATTTTTTTAGCATTACACATCTTTACCAGCCATTTGTTGCCCCGTCCCAACTTTTTTGGAACATGTTGTTGGCATCAGATTCAAAATGGACAAATAATTAAAAAAATAAAAATAAAAATAAAATACAATTTCTTAGTTTCAACATTTGTTATGTTGTCTTTGTACTATTTTCAATGAAATGTAGGGTTTAAATGATTTGCACATCATTGTATTAGTGGGTAACTTGCATATCTGTAAAAGCACCACTAATGCTGAAAGATATATACACATTTGGAGCAACATATGCTGCCTTTTATGCTCATATGCTGCCTTTTTTATGGATGTCAATTTTAACCTGACAATGCAAAATGTGCAGGTCAGCGGGTAAAAGAACAAGGTTGGGGACATGTGGTAGAACAGTGTTTCTCAAACCTGTCCCCAGTTCCACCCATTTAAAGGGCTAAAGGGTTGAGATGAAAAAAGACCACAAATGTGGACTGGTGTGGTGAGTCCTTGAGGAAGAAGGCGGCTTTACTCATAAAATTTGGACTGCTGTGCAGCTCTTTTGTATTGATTGTAAAGCCCAAATAAAAATATAAAAATAAAGCTTGGTGCAGCCTCCTAGCTTTATTCATATAGACCTTGTTAATGAATATTAACCCCTTAAAATCTCAGGCTTATTACATACCAAGACTTATTATTCAGTAACAACTGGGACATCAGTGCAAACTGGTTGAGCTATTCAAAGGTTAAGGAAGTGTGTAATAAACTTTGGGCCCAGTGACAGACCCTGGCTATTTAAATGGGTTAATATGTTGTTGAATTATATCAACTCATCCTATTAAGACTTGGCTGCAGCAGGTCTCTTTAATTATAGCTCTTAATTGGGTTGCTTTATGTTCAAATTAAAAGTGCACAGAAATCTATGGTACTGCTGGCTATTGACAATCCAGCTGCCTTTGCCTTGAATCACATAGCTGCCCTTCTGTTTCAAGGCCATTTTTGTACCTCATCAAAAGGCACACTGGCCATATTAACAATAGGAATTGCAAAACATCCTAGTGATGCCATAAATACATAATTGATTCAATGATAACCTGTGTCACTGGAATTAGGTTTGGGAAATGATGAGTTTCATTCCAAAATGCTGAACTTCCATTTGTAACAAATTTGGATATAATTTACCTGAAAAGCATAACAGCTGACGTATAATAGAAAACATTTTTATTTCTCTCATAAAGGTAGTATTACCCACAATGTAACATTTCTTGCATGTGTAAAGCCCACTCCCAACAATGTATATTATGAAAAAAGTAAAACATCTTAAAAGAAGTAATAATAATGCATTTTGGGACAAAATCTTTCAAATGCACAGTTCCATAGAGTACAAACTACTTTCACCTCATATTATCCTGTAAAAGTATTTCTGTAAGAACTTATGACATAGAAAATGAAAATTCAGAACATCTCTGTAAGGCTTAAACCAAAAAAAACAAACAAAAAAAACAATATAATATCAAAAAACTATTTTTAAATTCCTTTAGCAGTAACCTGGATTTGTATTTTTTTCTGAGGAAGGCTATTTCTAATTTCTCTCTCCAGACCCTCAAGCAAGTGCTGGTATGCTCTGCTGGCTCCTCCCAAAGCAAAGCAAGAAAAATGAATCGCATATAAATATAAATAAGCTATAATAAAAATAATGTGATTTTAAAAACATAATTTTTCAACGCACAATGCATGAGCCATAAAACAATTCACAACATATAAGTGCACACATCTATCTTTTATATAACTAATGAGTAAATTTGGGTTCATGACAGAAGACCGGTGACGGCGGTGTTTGTTTTGCCTTTGGATGGGTAGAAATGAACATACTCTAAGGAATGGAATCTTACTTTAAACATCCTCAGTTAAATCTTTCAACTTTAACTAGAGCTTAAAATTCAAACACTGGCAACAATGGTAAAATCTTGTTGTGTTTGAGGCTGTAATGTCAATTGTACCCAAGTATATAATGGAGTAAGTGTAAGTTTTTCCTGCTCTTAATGCTCAATGCAATCTGAACATGTTTCCCTCTGCTCAACACAGCTCGCTTACTTGCACACTTTCATTTATCTCATCAATAAATGTAACTGAGAGCATGCTACCAACATGTCCATGCAGGCCCCATATGCATTAACAATGGCCTGGCAGTAAAAAAAATCACCCACTTGCCCCCCACAGGCCCCTTACTGTGTCCCCTTACATGAGCTAATGATGTGGCCAGGATAGGCTACAAATAGGACCCTTATGAGGAAGATGGGCAGTAAACCCGGGCCCCAAGTGTGTTATTACATGTATAACATACAGTTACAGGCATCACTTTTGTATCACAACATGATCAAACACAGAATGCCAAGTCAATGGGATGTCACTCAAGGTCATATGCGTTTGAAGGCAGACGAGCGAATACTTTTGGAAAAATATAGTCTACTTTTTCAAAGCATTATAAGTAAAAGTAGTACAGAGAGTGACTGCAGTTATATAATTTTGGTGAATACTTTTTCTTAATGAGTCCTGTGTGTCTGCAGACATTAGAGTTAACTGTTCATATGTGTAACCACATGGGTCTCCTTAACAGAAAGTATTAATGAAAATGACATTTTCTATGGTAGCCTACAGTGTTTAAACTTTGGATACTTACGTACTCAACTCAGGTGCAGATGTTGACTGAATACCTTTACACAAGTAGTATTCAACCCAGATCATT
>JAILXH010014639.1:13191-27429 GCA_023558415.1 Piaractus mesopotamicus | reverse complement strand
TACACATACAATGCGCAAGAGGCAAAGATTTCTCCAAAAATCATGGTTAGAAATTTGCGTTTTGGGATCACCAAGTTTCCAAAACCACATTTAGATTTTACTTCGATGCTGTTAAATCCTTTAGACTAGAACTGGGTTCAGTGGTCAGATGAAACAAAAATATAGCTTTTTGGCAAAAAACACACAAAGGGACTTAGGTGTAAAAAAAAGATGGTTGCACAGAAAAGAACCTCATGTCTACCGTTATGTATGGTGAAAGATCTGTGCTGTTCCTGTGCTGTTTTCCTCCAAAGGCCCTGGAAACCTTGTTAGGAAACATTGCTTTATGGGCTCCATGAAGTACCAGATTTTAAATTGAAATCTGTTTGCGTCTGCCAAAAAGGTAAAACTGAGTCATGGTTGAGTCTTCCAGTAGGCACATGGTTCAGAAATTGGCAAAAATTGGTTCAGTGAACACAGAATTAAGCCTTTGACATGGCCATCCCGGTGCCATGACCTAAACCCCAGTGAAAACCAGTGGGATGAGCTGAAGAGGAGAGTCCAGAAGAGAGGATCTCGGGCTCTTGAGGATCTATCTGTGTCTAGGTTTTTTTTATCTTCCGTCATGTGTCTAGTCATGTGCTTCTGTTTTTGTTTTGCTGCTCCTCCCTGGCTTTGCCCTTTTGTTATGCGTCTCACCTGTATAATATCTGTAACCCCTCCCTGTTTTCGTTAGTCCTGGTTGTGTCTTATTCTGTTCAGTGTATTTCAACCACCCCACCTATCCGCCTGTCATCTCTAAACAAATCCTACTGCAGCTATTTTCATGTGAAATTTGGGCACTTGTCTCAGTTTTCTGAAGTTGTTGTCTTCAATTTGAGTCCAAATGATGTTGAAACTGAGACAAATTGTAAATTTGCGGTATCAACACCAGTCTTGAGACACAAACCGGACTTGAATACTATGTTAATAACACTAGCGGTATTTGCACTAAAACATTAGGTAGGTTTATTATCATAGACTGTTGTTGTAGGTGGTATCTATCCAGTCCCTTTTTAGAAAACTTTGTTTCTTCAAAAGCCAACTAATTCTATGATTAGGGCAAGACAATTGCACTAAACACAGTAAGCTTACACTAAACTTGGAAAAGCTTATGTTACCTAATGCTAATTTACTAAAATATGGTACTTAGTGCTGACCTCTGATGCTCACTGCTCTGTCAATTATTGTAGATCTGATTTTAGTGTATCATTACATTTCAAAATAGTCACAAAGTTTTAATTTGAGAAAAAGTGAGCTCATAGTTTATTGAATTGGTGCAGTTGACTCACCACCTCCATCTCTGTACATCACAATACATTCATGCATTTTTATACCCCTAGTGTTTATCATCTCTTTTCTTTTTCATTTCACAAACAATGATACTGGGTGTCTGTTTTTAATTGTAGATACCTTTCTGTGGGATGTCAGCACTCTGTCCTGTATGAGATTGTCTCTTCCTCGACTTCACACGGATGTAAGGATTGTAGAGGGCAAATCTTTGCAGGAGAGACTCAAAGCTCTGGATCTGACCACTTCTCTGAGAGCTAGTGTTGTATCAGGACTGGTGGAGCTGGCTGGAGCTGCTGCTTATCTGAAGCACCCCACTCAGTCCCAGCTGCAGGACAGAGTCACTCTGCACTACAGAACCTCCACAAGACTGGACATGCTCAGTCACAGACTGCTGCAGAGTGGAGCTCCTCTCTCAGTGACCAGTCAGAGCTCAGTGACACATGTGGTTGTGGCTGTTCTGTATGGAGCCCAAGCATTTTTAGTGTTTGATGACAAGAATGAAAGCCGTGAGGGAAATGTCAATTTAAAAGATAAAGTCAAGAAAGATTTCCTTTCCCAGAGTGCAGATGAATTACTCTTGAGTCTTGAAAAAGCAAATTGTTTCTTTGAACTTGCTCTCTACACTGATGGAGAGGATTTCAAAAGTCCGGAGGATTTTGATACTGCAGTAAAGCGATTTAGGTCACTCCAAAAGCTATTAGAACCTCAAGATGAGAGAGCAGTCCCTCTGAAAGTGTGGCTCTACCCTCTGAAGAATCTGGTACAGCCATCTGCTTATGTAGTTGGCAGCATCAAGGAAGACATACTGGACAATGCAGTTCATGTCCTGGAGCACCTAGAAAGGAACATCAACATTTGCCAGGATATGATGTCAATTTACTCTAATCTTGGTGTGAATTCATGGTATCCACACTTAAAAGATGCTCTTTCAGAGTTTTCTTCTCTTCTGCAGAAGTACCAGTCTGACTTTCAGAGAAGACTAGCCTCCTGCATTAAAACCATCCGAGAGAAAGGAGAGCAGACTTTGCAAGACCTTCTGAAGAAGAACACACAATCACCATTCAGTCCACAGAACATGCATCAGTGGCTTCTAAACAAAGACGCAGAAGTTGTGGCTTTGAATGAATGCAGAGTTGCTAACATCACCTTTGTAAAATCACAAAAGGACTTGAAACGTGTCATAGAAGATTCACAAGCAGACAGAGTGCTGTGTTTCACTCTCATTTCACTGGAGGGTGAAGATCCATTTCTTTCAGCTCTGAAACAGAACATGACAAACAGAGAAGAGACACAGGCTTTCAGGCTTCCTGATATCAGTCAGAAAATCCTCAACGACCTTCATTTATTTTTGTCCAGCAAAAAGACAAGTGAAGATGCAGTGTGTACCAAGTTCATTGCTACATCTGAACCTAAGCCACACTTTCTTGGGTCCTCTGTGTGTCTCTACCAGTTTGGTAACATTGTGAGGTTAAAAATGAACCTTGAGCTAAAGCCAGAGCTCCCAGAAATAATCATCATCAAACAGACATCTGTTACCATGAGGCTGCAAAGATCTGAGTCTTATGTGTTTCACTGGTGCAGAGTGGAGTACAGAGCAGTGAGCTCCAGGGGAGGGAGTCGTGTTTATTTGAAATGGAGTAATATTGACATCTGTAATACTGGAGAGAGTGTTGTTATTAGAGGTCTCACACCAGAGACACAGTATCAGGTCAGATATGCTATAATGGACAGTAAAAGCATTAGTGACTACAGCAGAATCACAGAGTTCCAGACTCTTCCTAGAGCCAGACCTGGACAGCCTACAGTGTACAAACAGGAAAAGGACTCTCTCACTGTTGCCTGGCAGAGAGCTGAGACTGATGGAGACTCTCCTGTGCTCCACTACATGGTAGAGTATATGGAGGCTGGTCTGGAGGGCTGGCAGTTAATTCTAACAGAGGGTGCTAAGTGTGAATACACCATAACTCTCCCTTACAGCACCTGCTACAGAGTCAGAGTCTCTGCTGTATATAGAAACGGAGACAAGAGCAAACCCAGTGAGCAGACAGAAGTCTCTTCAAATGGTGAGTGTTATTTCATACTTTCTGTAATAATACTGTTGTATATTGATAATTGTCCTTTTTTTGTGGTGTAACTGTTTTACCAAATTTTTCACAGTCTGGATCATAGACCTCTCGGAGAGAAAGAGCTCCCTCTTCCTAGAAGTGCTGAAACTCCAAACAGTGAAGAAACCAGTAGAGCTGACAGGCTGGTCAGATGAAGAGAGTGAAGTGAGGAGTTTCCTTCAGTGTCTGCCCTACATCTCCCAGCTGAGGTCAGTGTGAAGGTTTCTTAAATACAGTAGGGGTTGTGTTTGGCATGTATTGCTGAGCTGGCAGGCATGCGGTGGTAAATGAGGCTGGTTGTTCACTGCCCTGTGCCACACACTGGGAGTTGACCTGTGTGTTGTGTTACTTAGAAAGTTCTGTTTCTAACATTCTAACAGAGACGTCAAACACACAAGGTTTGTTTTTATATCAAATCACATGATGAAAGGAAACAACCATTAGTGGTCAAAGTGAAATTGAAGGTGAGCTAAGCATTATCAATAAAAGTGGATGTCTCAACATTTTTCCACTTTTTGGTAATGAATGATATATCTCTTGATATTCATGCACTCTGTCTGTATTCCTTAAGAGTTATTTTTCTGACTGTCTAAATCATGATTTGAAGTAAATAATCAAATACTGTATGAGGTGGTAAATGAGAGTTTTTTAGGTACTAAATCTTTATTCTCCCGGTCTTACTCTTAGTACGTTGTTACTCACAACAAAAGAAGGGCTCAACTGACTGCCACACAGGTGTCTCTGGGAAGCTTAACTGCATGGACATTTATGCACTTAAAATGTACAATACGGGGTGCTTTAAGACCACTGCAATTTTCATGAGGCCTAATTTTGTATCGCTAAAAAAATTATCGTTAATATTTTGTAAATATTAGATACGCTGCCAGGCCCTAAATCAAAGACATTTCTATAACTTCTGCAGTGGGCATAGTTTGACATTTTGTGTTTCAGTGTATCATTTGTGTCTCAGTACTTTTAAACTGTTGGGCTGTTTCATTAGATTTAATCCTAATTTCCGCCTCCCAAGAACCTCGCCCAAAAGGTTTACTGGGACCAGCAAAAGTTAGAGGGAATTTCTACCATTTTTCAAAATGTCTGTATAATTAACTGATTATTAAAAATCAGAGTGGTTTGATGTGAAATGCTTAATTCTAGAGAAATTCAGAATTGTTCACAATGGTGGTGATAAGAACCAGACATCTGAAGAGTTTAATGCCTCTAAAAGCCACATCACAGAAGGTTGTTATATGAAGTGGATATGAATACGCAGGATGATTCTTATCATTCTTATCTAGAATTTGCGTACGAATAATTTGTAGAAACGAGTGCATGTTTGAATATGTGTATGCAACTTTATAGTGTGTCTGAGTCATTAATAAATCACAAATGGTCATGGAAGTTTGCACACATGAACAAGCTCTCCAGCTCTGCTCATCTTTTAAAGAGTAACTACACGCTAAAACCTTTTTTCATTAACAGCTGAAATGCACTGCTCTGTAATAATAAAATATACCAGCCTTAAAACATGAACACATCTTTCCAAACTGTAAAAAGATCATTTTTATTGTGGTCAGTTCTGCCTCTGCAGCGGCCCTCTGGTTCAACTCTGCTATAGGCGTGGATGACGTGTCTTCGTACCAAAGTACCATGACACATCACAGTATGTAAATCTGTCAAACAACGTTACTGCCCCCTGATGACACCCTACTCCTGCCACACTCATAAATATGAAAGTATAGGAGCCCAGAGCGAGGAGGTAACCACACTCACACACTGATGTAAATACCCCCAGAACCACCTCACAAGGCTGCGATATGCTAGCTGTCTGTACCAACTGTAAATAACACAGTTAATCTGAGCTCAGTTTGTAATAAAGATGTTGGACCGATTAAGTGAAGATTCTTGCAAGTCTCCATAAAGCTGCCGGTCTTGCGTCCATTTCACTTTTCTCTTCAGAACTCAGACCCTCGGGCACACACACTCACTGAACAGACATCAACGGCAAGCAAAACTGGAACTATGGAAAGCAAAACGGTTCAGGAAAGGTTAACGTTAAATGCCATTGTTTCTGACTGTGTCAACCTTTCGTCCATACAGCAGATTTCTGTTCAGTGAGTTTGCATGACCAAGTGTTCGATTTATAAAGGGGAATGTTAATTTGAGTGGGAACTGAATTGGATGCAACACTGGCCAATGAACGGCTTGCAGAATGTAAGGATTTGGGGCCACTGCAGCAAATGCTGGTTGACTGGTAATGCGGTCTGTGACCTTGATGTCAAACTGAGTGAAACTTAGACAGGGTTCAAAGAAATTTGGAATTCAGCGCATCTAAGAAATCAGGAGTTATATCGAGTATGGACCTGCTGAACAGATCATTAGAAGCCTGCTGTCATGGTTTTAGGGAATGTTCTTCCATTCATTTTCTGGCACTGTGTTAACTCTTCAGCGGCTTGAGTCAGTGACTCATGCTGAGCTCAAGACGCACTGCCTGATCAGAAATGCCTTCCCTCATCGAAGATCATCAGCCTCGTAAGACTCTCAGTCGCAGAAGTGCCGTTTGATTCTGTCACTCACCATATTTTCAGGTAGCTAACATACGCTAACTCTAAAAACACACCAGGCCGGCCCACCCGGTTTCCCTCACAGCCCCACCTCATTACATCATTGCAGTGCCCCTCCCAGCGTGCCCCTCCCATTTTTGAGCATTGTTCAAAGTTGAGCCAGGGGTGGAGTTGTGGATTATAGTTGAAGTAGTGGGATGTAGTTACTCTTTAAATGATTTGCATACAAATGTTTCCAGCAATAAATGCTGAGCGGAAGAGAAAATATGTTCTTTTCAACATGGATTAATAAATAGATAAATAAATGAATGAATTAATAAACAACTAATATGTGCTCTGCAGCATGCAGTAGTACACCCTTAAGAAGGGAAAAAAAGCAAAACAGTGTAAATTGAGTTTTATTTAAAGTATTCAGAGTTGCATGATTTACACATGAAAGATTATACTCGATAGATAAGTAGAAAGCATGTGTTTGTGGATTGCGCACTCTTAGCGCGCTGACAGGTGCGGCAGAGGGGCACGAGGGGGCATTCTGGCTGTCAGCTGACTGCTGCTGTCTTGGTTTTGTTCATTTTCTGGGAGGAACGTAATATTCCAACTTTATTTTAAATGTCTAACTTATAACAGTCCAGAAAAGAATATAAACAATGGTGGTAGGAGTACTGAAAATACCTACTTAAGTAAAAGTACTGTTACTGCAGTGAAAGTGTACTGGAGTACATGTAAAAGCATTAGCAAATGACAATTACTCAGATAGGAGTACATAGATAGTTTGTTGGAAAACTGCTTGAATAATCAGGTTCCTTTTTTGTGTATCCTCAATCATAACCTGCAAAAATGTTTCTAAGTTGACTCGACTACATCGATGAAAATAATCTGTACAGACAAAACTAAAGCCAAACATAATATTACCTGAGGAAAAAAGTTCTGAGTGCTGAGACTGATCAGTGTCTCACTAGTGCATATTTACACATCTTTCACTGTTTAATTAAGTATGTATAAAACACAGATTACTTCATTTAAGAGTCAAAATAACAGGTAGATAGCTTAATTAATAATTTCATGACAGTCCTACTGCCCATCAGCTCCTTGCATGTCAGCTCACATTCATAGAGTCTCTAGAGACAGTAAACATTACATACACTGCCTTCAAACTGTATAAATTTACTGATACCTGTTCTTCTCTTGTTATAAGCCTGACATTGTGGTGCCATATAGAGCCATTTTCAAAAATGTGCTATACTGAACCATCCACAGTATATTATCCATCAATCTGAAGAACGCTTATAAGATGCAAAGAACCGTTTAACCATGCAAATGGTACTTTGAGTGTTCATGGTTCCATATAGAACCATTTTCTTTACTAAAGAAACCTTGAAGAACCATCTTTTTTAAGTGTGTACCATTAAAATCATTTTCAACAACAGCAGTTTATCTGACTTTGATTTTCTTTACTGTGATATATTTCACTGGTACTCATACTAATTACTTAATACACAATCAGATGTTTTATTTTTAATTTATTTTACACAGTTAGAGACAAACACAGAGAGAGAGAGAGAGAGAGAGAGCAGAGCCATGCTGCATTCTGTGATGAACTGACTATACAGATGTCTCTGATGTTTCATGTGGTTTTATCTGTATGGTGAGATTGAGGGGTAAATGTAATTTGCAAATACATTTGTAAATAACTGTCAGTCCAGACACAGAAACTTTGCAGGTTTTCTGCGCTCAGACCAAACAAGGATCTGATTACAGCTCTGTTTAAACTCTGTTTGAGTGATGCTCTGCTGTCTCGTTATTGATGTGAGGAGATTTCTGTTTTACCTGTGTACAGATTACTGTTTAGGACAGTAAGACCTAAAACACAGGCAGTGAAGAACAAATCTAAGCACAACAGAATTACTGTCCAGAGTTTATGAGGAAAGCTGTATTAGATTAAGGACGTTTTTACACTTGTCCCGAATACCTGAGTCCGCACCCAGGACTGATTCTGGGCTCGTTTGGGGGAGGGGCTCATTATTGCTGGTTTACTTTCACACACAACAATTCTATCCGAACAGTGAATCGACTGCGCAATTCTAGACGTAATTTTTCGGCGTGCAGGTTTGCAAAATGGTAGGCACTAGCTTCATGCTGCTTTTTATTATTTGTCTTAAAAATGAGCTCGCGATTAAGGTATTATGATTTAAATTTACTCCAAAACAGAGAACAGGGAAAGATTTACTCAATGAGAGTAGATGTAATTCACTACTTTCCACCTCTAAATATAGAGCTACATCACTGGAAGAGCAGTGCAGTTTACCACATGAGAAAAAAATTAGCCAAACTTAGGTTCTTAAAAGTTCCTTAACAGTTCATTAATTACTATATAGTAAACATGTTTGTCGTTAGGCTTACTTTTTTTTTTTAAGTTTTAAAGTTTTAAATGCTTAAAGCATCCATGGTAAATTAACACAATGTAAACCATGTAGTGGGACAAGACCAGTGAAACCACCTATTTTCCCACTTACCATAAAGCATAGATATTTAGATTAATCTCGGGTTTATTTGCAGTCAGGGATCAGATTTGATCGAATAATGGTATTTACATACAATCACTAGTGATAACTTTAATAAAGGGTTATTTATTGATAGAAGTATATAAGCACTAAATGATGGATTACAAAAGGTATAGAGGCATTAAATATTAGATTACCAGTTATAAAGTGAAACTGGAGGTGTTACCTAGTAATATAGAGTGATCTAGCATGTCAAATGCCACACTAAGATCAAGGAGGACTAGCAAAGACACATTTCCGTGGTCAGAGAATAATAAAAGATCGTTTACAATTTTCACTAATGCTGTCTCTGTACTATGATGTGGCCTAAACCCAGACTAAATTTATTCATGTATATGAAATAGGAACTTAATTGTTTTGCCACAACTTTTTCCAAGATCTTTTTCCAAGATTTTTGGTTGAGCTCACAGTGCACAGTATCTGACAAACAGAATTTATTTTATTTACAGTAGTAAATAGAATAAAAGTTAGAATAAAATAGAATAGAATGTTCATTCCTACCACACACTCTGGGGGGCTCCAGTGCTCAGTGTGATGGTGTTAGAGATGCTGCTCCCGATCCGGACTGACTGAGGTCTCTCAGTAAGAAAGTCCAGGATCCAATTGCAAAGGGAAGTGTTCAGGCCCAGCAGGCTCAGCTTTCCAACGAGATGCTGAAGGATGATGAAGTCTATGAACAGCATAACATAAGCGTCCTTTTTCTCAAGATAAGTTAGGTCCAGATGAAGAGTGGGGGCTATGGCGTCATCTGTAGAGCGGTTGGAGCGATAGCGAACTGCAGAGGTGGGTGCAGGCCCTCAGACAGGAGGATGATACATCATCTGGTCCTGGTGCTTTCCTCACTTTTTGTTTCCTGAAGAGTTAATGCACAGCCTTTTCGCAGATCTTCAGGGCGGGCTGAATAGGTGGCTGAATGACAGGAGGGTGTGAATCTGTGCTGAATGGGTATGTGGAGCTGGGCTTTTCAAACCTGCAGTAAAAGGTGTCCCTCAGCCAGCCGACAGTCACTCGTTGTCTCGGGGGCGGTAGCTGGTCGTGTTCTGCAGGCACTTCCAGATGGCTGAAGTTCATTTTGTGGACATCATACCGCTCAGCTTGTTTAATTAGCTCTTCTTTGCAGATCTGATTTGTTTATTCATGATGTTCCTAGTGGTTGGTATAGTGTTGTGGGTAACACATCAAATTGTAAGGGCTTCTGCCAACTGGCGTAAATGTAATGTAAATGTTCCTTGCCTGATTGTACAGAGCCTGATCCCCACTTCTATACACTATCTTTTTAGTCTGGTGGAACTGTTTCAGTTTGGCATTAAACCAGGGCTTGTCACTGTTATATTTAATGCAAGTCCTGGTGGGAACACAGGTGTCTTCATAAAAGCTGATATAGGATGTCACAGTATCTGTATATTCATCCAGGCAACTTGTAACGTCCTCAAACAAAACTACAATCTGTTTATTCTATGCAGTCCTGAAGCCTTCTTTAGCCTCGGTGGTCCACTTGTTCACGGGACTGACTACACATTTGAGCTTCTGCCTATAAGTTGTAAGGAGGTGGATTAGCGAGTGATCTGACAGACCCAGAGAAGCGTGGGGAACAGAGCAATAGGCCCCCTTTAACACAGTGTAGCAGTGTTCTAAAACATTACCCTCCTAGGTGGGGCAGGTTACATGCTGTCTGTATTTAGGCAGTTCGCTGGTGAGTTGCACTCTGTTGAAGTCCCCTAAATTGATAAAAACAGAGTCTGTGTGTTTGAGCTCTGTGCTGGTGATCTGATCTGCGAGAGTGCTCAGCGTCTTGTGCAAACATGCCTGGTGTGGAATGTAGACTCCGGCGAGAATGACTGAGGAAAATTCACACGGACAGTAAAAAGGTTTACAGTTTATAAAAAGTGATTCCAGGTGAGGACTGCACGTTTTTGTTAACACTGTGACTTTAGTTCACCAGCCTTGGTTCATATAAAAGCAGATTCCACCGCCTTTTTTCTAGCCTGAGAGCTCTGTGGAGCGGTCTGCTCTGTAGAGCTTAAAGCCATGGAGCTGGAGTGTGCTGTCTGGGGTAGACTCAGTGAGCTAAGACTCAAGCGAAGCACAGCAGAGAGAGAAAAGTCCTTATTAGTTCTGTTTGGAAGGGAAAGTTTGTCTAATTTATTGGCTCAAGAGCAAAGATTTGCCATGTGAATGCTGGGGAGCTTAACCAGTTTAACCAGCACTCCAGCATGCTTCACCTGCCTGCGAGTCCGTCTGCGTCTGTTGTAGAGAGCAGCCGCTCCACTCGCTAAAATGTTCAAAAAACAGTCCGAATGAGAAAAGTCAGAAGAGCACCTTCAATATTTGTGTGTTTATTTTCCTAAATTGCAGCTATATTGTCTGTCAATATGGTAAGAAAATTTTACTCAGTTTTTTTAAAAAAAGAAAAAACACATCTTATGGTGTAAATGATCTTAATATCTTAAAATGTGGAATATTTTTAGATTATAAAGCTCAACGTTTGTCCAGTTAAATTTGTAAAATAAGTAAAGCTGTCATGAAATTTCTTCTTTCATATTGGAGAGCTTCAAAAAGTCTTTGTTCTCTCAAAGAACCTTTTTATTTAATTTAAAAAGTAGGTATAATTAGCTAATTTGTCTAAACATGATAAATGTAGACAACATCTCTAAAAGCTTTCTGATTAATCTTACACAACCCCATTTCCAAAAAAGTTGGGACTAAATAAAAACAAAATGCAATGATGTGGAAATAATTTAAAAAATATCTGCTCATTTTGAATTTGATGCCAACAGCACGTTCCAAAAACGTTTGGACGGGGGCAAAAAAAGGCTGGTAAAATTGTGTAATGCTAAAAAAACACCTGGTGGTTAATTGGAAACAGGTCAGTATGAAAAGAGCATCCCAGAGAGGATGAGTCTTTCAGAAATAAAGATGGGGAGGGGTTCACCATTCTGTGAAAGACGTTTCTCAACTTAAAATAGCAAAGAACTTTTGCTTTTCATCATATAATAGTATCTCAGCATATAATAAAATTAAAAGATTCAGATAATCTGAAAAAATCTCTGTATGCAAGGGCCAGAAAACCCGTATTTGCTGGCCATGATCTTTGGGCCCTCTGGCAGCACTGAATTAAATACAGACATGATTCTCTAATGGAAATCATTGTATGGGCCCAGAAAAACTTCTGAAAACCATTGTCTGTGAACACAGTTCATCACTGCATCCACAAATGCAAGTTAAAACTCTAAAACGCGAAGAAGAAACTACATATAAAGAGGATCCAGAAATGCTGCCACCTTCTCTGGGCCCAAACTCATTTAAAATGGACTGAGGCGAAGTGGAAAAGTGTCCTGTGGTCCGACAAATCAACATTTGAAATTCTTTTTGGAAATCATGGACACTGTGTCCTCTCAGCTAAAGACCACTCAGCTTGTTATCAGTGCACAGTTCAAAAGCCAGTATTTATGATGGTATAGGGGTGCGTTAGTGCACATGGCATGGGTGACCTGCACATCTGTGAAGGCACCATTAATGCTGAATGATATATACATGTTTTGGCAACATATGCATCTTTTTCAAGGAAGGCCCTGCTTATTTCAGTAAGACAATGTCAAACCACATTCTGCATGTATTACAACAGCATTGCTCCGTATTAAAAGAGTCTGTGTGCTAAACTGACCTGCCTGCAGTCCAGACCTGTCACCACAAAAAAAAAAAATTGGCACATTATGAAATGAAAAATACGACGAAGGAGATCCCGAACTGTTGAGCAGTTGCATTGTGGAAGTTATTGTTTTCAGAAATACAGCTCAGGGAGACCTCAGTGGAAATATTTACACTATGTGGCCAAAAGTAAGTCGACACCCCTTTTTATTATTGAGTTCAGGTGTTTCAGCCAAACCTAACCTGCTAACAGGTGTAAAAAATCAAGCACACAGCCTTGCAGTCTCCATCGACAAAAAGTAGTAGAATGAGTCACACTGAAAAGCTCAGTGACGTTAAACGTGCAACTATCATAGGATGACACCTTTGAAACAAGTCAGTTCATGAAATTTCTGCCCTGCTGGATCTGCCTCAGTCCACTGTGAGTGCTACTTTAGTGAAATGGAAGCATCTAGGATCAGCAACAGCTCAGCTGTGACGCAGTAGACCACACAAACAGTTTCAGACTGCCTGTGGAAGCAACATCAGCACAAGAACTGTGTAACAAGTGCTTTATGAAATGGGTTTTCATGACCAAACTGCTGCGCACAAAAGTAAGATTGCAGTGCTAAGTGTTGGCTGGAGTGGTGTGAAGCACACTGCCATCGAACACTGGTGCAGTGTAAATGTGTTCTCTGGAGTGATATGTCACGCTTCACTATCTGGCAGTCTGACGACATGAACAAGCTCATGTGGGTGTGATTGTCACATACTTTTGACCATATAGTGTATATGAATTTATTGGAATTTTATTTGTGGGGCGATTTGAACAATTGTTTTAAGAAAGAAAGTCAGAAAAACCCCTTTGTACTATTTAAAAGAATAGTGATCACTATAGTGATTAGTTAAGGTCTATTTAGTCATATCAGGCCTGCCCAGATAGCAAGGCGTCCATTCTGGAGCATCTTCATTTGAATATTTCTCTGAGGGCTTATTGGAAATATTTTGGGATCATTCCACTTATCATTACGGTTAAAGGATTCCAGAGAGTTAGAGAGGTTTAGTACCGTTTAGTATTGATTAGCCTCTCTTGGTTTGAAGATGTTCTAGAAAAGCTGTTAATAAAGCTTTGCAGAGAATATGGCAAAACATTTGAAGCTTTCCTCTACCTGTAAATATTGATCCAAATTGTTCAAATCATTCAAGCAAAATGAAAGAATCTTTTTGATCCGATTTAAAGTATCAGAACTCAGGTTTCACACCTGACCACATGCCACATTGGATAATTTTATCAGGGAATGTTTATATATGCAGTGAAAACTGACAGCTCAAGTGAAAGCACAATGCGTTCTATCTGACTTGGATATTATATATTTGTGGACATGGACATAATCAAGTATTTAACAGCATGTGTACACAAACAGTTGTCTATCTTCATTCAACAGCAAGTCAACCACCAAGCAGCCAGAGTACCAGATAATCAGAACAGGCAGAGACTGAAAGGAGAACCAGAACAGTGAGAGACTGAAAGGAGAATCAGAGCAGAGAGAGAGTGAAAAGAGAACCAGAACAGAGAGAGAGTGAAAAGAGAACCAGAACAGAGAGAGAGTGAAAAGAGAACCAGAACAGAGAGAGAGTGAAAGGAGAATCAGAACAAAGAGAGACTGAAAGGAGAACCAGAACAGAGAGGAGAGAAAAGGAGAACCAGAACAGAGAGAGTGAGTGAAAGGAAAATCAGAACAGAGAGAGAGTAAAAGGAGAATCAGAACAGAGAGAGAGTGAAAGGAGAATCAGAACAGTGAGAGAGAGTGAAAGGAGAATCAGAACAGTGAGAGAGAGTGAAAGGAGAATCAGAGCAGAGAGAGAGAGAAAAGAGAATCAGAACAGAGAGAGAGTGAAAGGAGAACCAGAACAGAGAGGAGAGAAAAGGAGAACCAGAACAGAGAGAGAGAGTAAAAGGAGAATCAGAACAGAGAGAGAGTGAAAGGAGAATCAGAACAGGGAGAGAGTGAAAGGAGAACCAGAACAGAGAGAGAGAGTAAAAGGAGAATCAGAACACAGAGAGAGTGAAAG
>JAILXH010014571.1:2907-13296 GCA_023558415.1 Piaractus mesopotamicus | reverse complement strand
ATATATATATATATATATATATAATATGTACATTCTGCATTACTCTGCAGAGATACTCTCTGAAGTATCTCACTATATTGAAATTCTAAGTTTTAAAACAAGCTAAATTATCACCCTATTTAGCAAAACCTTTTGAACCTACACAAGACTCAATTTCATTGAATTCATGGCCTTGTGTCTGTGCCAGGCAGTCAAAGAAAGGAATGATGCTGATAATCATTTAGCCATAAAGCTCTGTGCATTAATATATGCCTCCAACTGACATGTTCTGATATTTATTTTCTGCTTCAGATTTTTCTTTATTTCCTTTTGCCTGAAATTTGGACATCTTTCCAGTTGTAAAGCTTCAGAACTGGATTAAGTCATTAATCATTAGTTTTTGTTTAAACATTTGGTAAGTAGGACATTTCTAAATTACTGTTACCTTTAACAAACATATGTGTATATATCAAAGTTTTATAGGCATAGCAATTAATGTATTTAGGGAAGATGATGATGATTATTTAGCATTTTTTTCATGTTTAAATACTTTTATTGATTTATTGGTTAATTGGTTTTCACAAAACAAAGACTAGACTGCATTCTTTTTATTATTATTTTTACCATGGACAGATAAGCCATACTGCTGTCTTCCGTGTAACATTACTTTGTGCTTAAAATATGTTTTAAAAATTTCATTTGATCTGATTTGTGTTTATATATATATATATATATACACACAAATCAGATATATATAACTATGTTTTCTGATCAAATAAAAAGCATTAAATATATTTTTGTTTTCTGACTTTTCCCAGTAAAACATACAGAGGAACAAAAACCTACAAAAAACACATAAAAAACTGGTCACTTAATGCCACACATAAGAAAAAAAAAATCTACCAATATATCAGATTGGATGTCTTATATAGTTCTGGGTTTTCATGTGATAAAGAAACACAGTGAGCTGAAAGGAAAAAGATATTATTAACGAGTCAGCTGCGTAAACAACACCTGGGTAGCATCTCTTCACATGACTGTGAAGTGATCTCAGCTGTGGATTCAGTCTGCAATTAAACATGTCCACGTAACAATAAAAGACTTGAGGATGAGGACTGAAATATTCTACAGGTCACAATATACGTAACTGATTCTCTGAACCACTGATAGAAGATGGCATATATTAGTGGATTCACAGAAGAGTTCATGTATATTAGCCAGATAAACACAGTCCACACCATTGATGAAGATGTTAAACTTTCAACTGACAGAGAACTCAAAGAAAACGGTATCCAGCAAGCAAGATAAACAAATATGACAATGCTCAATGTCTTTGCTGCTTTGGTTTCAGAAGAGCTTGAAACCTTGTGTTGATTTTTGTTTGAGGCACCATTTCTTACAGCTCTAACAGCTTTAGCTTGACGCCTTGCCATATTAAAAATGAGTGAATACAAGACCAATATAACAGAGCAAGGACCTAGAAAAGAAAATACAAGGTTTGCAATCACCCAGGAGTGTTTAACATAGATCACACACTCTCCATAACATCTAAAGGACATCTGAGATGGAGTGAGTTGTTCATTAAAGTGCATCAAAATAATCATATACATTAAACAAAAAGACCAGCTTAGAATTATACACACAGATATTTTACAAACAGTGATTCTACTGGAATAAAGTAAAGGGTCACTGATAGCAATGTACCGGTCAACTGCAATGAAAATTAGACTACAGACAGATGCTGCCATTGTGAGATTACTGACCACTGAAAAAACAGAACATGCCAATTTTCCAAAGTACCAACAAGAGTCTATAAATAACATAATATTCACTGGCATAACAAACAGTCCCACAAGTAGATCCGCCACAGCCAGAGAGAGGAGGAGCAGGTTGGTTGGAGTGTGGAGCTGCTTGAAGTGAGAGATGGAGACGATCACCAGCAGGTTCAGAAACACAGTGCACACAGATACACATGAGAGAACAATGAACAAAAACATATGAGCAGGGCCTGTTCGGACCGCCTTTCTGCAAGATGCATTATTGTCAGGAAAGCAGTATTGAACTGTGATGTTGTGCTGATCCTCTGTGTTATTCATCTGAATGCAGATCCACCAACTAGGCCTGACCCACCTGTGGAGTTCAGTAATGCTCAACTGGGAGATTCACCTTTTGTCATGTCTCTTTATACCTAAGCATGAGTCATCCTACTCATATATGATTGGCTGGTTGGTCCATTACAACAGTGACTCTTCTAATATTCAACACTATTATTTCCATTGAGAATCATCTGCTGAAAAAGAGACAAAAACCTCGGTGCAAACTGAAATGGCTGTATGTCAAAGGAATTTCAGCAAACAGTTATGATGTCAATGAGTTAATTGTAGTTACTGTAAAAAAAGACATGCAAGAATTCCTAGGCCGTGGCAGCAGAGTGTGCTGACTCCAATGTGATGAGGAAACATCCTGAAATGGCCAAAGACATCATTATCAAAATTAAAATAAATAGGCTTCCTCTCCCTCTTTAAAGATATTCTCTGCTTTTCCCCATCATTTGTTGTCTTATTAAATCTGAAAAAAAAAAAAAAAGTTCTGTGTCATAAAATATAAATTACACAAACAGTTAGGAGTTCAGGTTCTACCTCTGTGTTCATGACACTGTCTTAAATGTGCTCAATGACTGTGAAGTGGTCTCAGCTTTGGAGTGCACTATGTTCGCTAGGTGATGGGCCCACATATGCACCATGTTTGCTGGGCGACGAGCCCACATATGTACTATGTTTGCTTGGGCGACAGGCCCATACATGCACTATGTTCGCTGGGCGACGGACCCATACATGCACTATGTTCGCTGGGCGACGGACCCATACGTGCACTATGTTTGCTAGGCGACGGGCCCACGCATGCAAGGCATTCGTTGGGGCAACGTGCCCTCACATTCATTGCTGCGTTTGCACAGGTTACGAGCCAATATAACGAGCCAATATAAGCATTGCTTTTTGCTCAGGTTATGAGCCCATGTATGCATTGCGTTTTGCTCGGGTGACTGGTCCATATATGCAATATGTTTGTTATGATGATGGCCCATTCATGTATTGAGATTGCATGGCGTTTGCTTAGCAATGAGCTCATATAGGCATGCAATGGCTTGGCAGATGAGCTCATAAATGCAGAACAAAAGCATCTGTTGCCATAAATTAAGAGAATGTACAACATTAAAGAGGTATTGCTTAATGAGTTTTTTTTTTTTTTTTTTGTAGTGTTTGTCAATTGCAAAAGTCAGTAGCTGCCACCTGTGTAGTCAGTTGGAGACAGTCCACATTTTGTAATGACAAAGGCTAGATGTTCCCTGAACCATTGTGCAGTCATAGGAAGGCCGTTTGGTAAAAAACAGAGATGAGTTGAGAGTAGGTGGGCGGAGTTACAGATAATGGGTCATAGAATAGGAATATCCTATTCATAGGAATAGGGACAGAAGGAGGTATTGGGCAGAGACGTCTGAACTCCTGTAAATGAGATCAAGATAGTGAGTCAGCAACAGCATTAAAATGGCTAGGAATATGTTCAGCTGTTACAATAAAGTTATGAATGACTGATCGCCATGTTAAACATCGTAAATTTCGTGCAGTGCCGAGGAAGCAGATCCAAGGGCAATTTCAGAGAATTCAGCTGGCCATTTCTCTGCAAACCATTGCCCTTGGAAGTACCCCCAAAGACCAACAGAGGGAGTGGCATCAGTAAACAAGGCAAGAGAATCCGAGGACTCAACCACGTCGGAGTAAAAGAAAGAGATGCCGTTCCATTGCTCGAGGAGCCGAGACCAGAACCGCAGATCGGACCAGCAGCCATCATCAAGGGCAACGACATCACATAAATAACCAGCGAGTGAGAGAGAAGGAGCAAGCGAGAAATAAAAGAACAACCCTGAGGAATGACGCGCATGGCAAAGTTGAAATGGCCGAGAAGAGAGAAAGTCACGCTTAGAAACTGACAAAGCTGAGAGAAAAGCTCCTAAAATTGACCTAATCTTAGTGAGATTGCAGACATTTCAACGGAATCCAAAATGATGCCAAGAAATTCGAGACTGGTGGAAGGACCAATGGTCTTTTCAGCAGAGAGAGGAACGCCCAATTCGCAAAAAACGCCCTAGAGGACATCCAGCACGGAACAATGAGAAGACGGAAAATCCTCAAGCAAAAAAATCATCCGAGAGATGGAGGACGAAAGGCAAGTCGCAGATGTTCAACAGGATCCAACACAAAGCCTCGGAAAGACAATGAAAAATCTAACGCAGACTGGAGGTTCCGAGAAATGTAGGAGAGAGGACACCAACCCAAAACCCCTGTGAGAGCCCCGTGAGCAAATAATTAAAAAAACATCGGTCAGAGTGAGAAGAAAGAAAGGATGACAGAGTAGGCACAATTTCTTTGACGGAGGGGCCTTCCCCCGCCCAGCTGGACGAAAGTGGCAAGGACAAACAGACTTCGGGTGGGGCTCCTTGCAAAAGCTATAAACATGCAAAAACTTGCAATGAGGATAAGAGCATACAGATTCATGAAAATTATTGCATAAAACGTTCCCATTAAAATTAATAAGGGGGCGGCCCAGCCTATCATGGTGAGCGCTTACAGTTTCAGCACCATTGACAGCGGGCACAGTCGCAGCATCGTAGGTCCTAGGGCAGAGGGCAGAAGAGTGACCATGAGGAGCTACACATGGCGCAAGCCAGCGCGCAGTGGCTGCCGAAATGGCAAACCAGCAGTTCGGTGTCCGTGATGGACCAGTCCAGTCTGGAGTTATAAAGGGAAATATACGAGGCAGCTTTAGCCGAAAAAGCCTTGTGATATTTATAAAAAAGCGTGCCGCTGTAACACTGGCTAAAGTCCGCCATCATAGATAAATACAGGTCCAGCTCCTCCCTATGGTCAGGATAGACCTGGCACAAAACATCCCTATAGACTCCAAAAGCAATGACAAACTCCCCAAAAGAGAGGTTGCGCTGAAGCCGAGGATTGGATGGCTCCATTAAATAGTAAAATAGTAAGGCAGAAAAATCTCAAGCTTTAAAACAGACTGTCAGACAACTAGAGCGGAAATAGCGCCTGACTAAACTAGAAGTGTTCCAGTCCGCCAGGAAGGAGAGTCCTGGAAGGGGAGGCCAAGGAGACCAGGGAGATTCCCGGGTGTGAATGCGAGCACTCCTGCGCGTAGGAGGCAACAAGCTCACCGTCTGAGTCAGAAACATGCAAACTCTGAAATTCAGAGTGAGACATGTCGGCTACATGATCTGAGCGACGAAACGTCAGCATCTGAAAGCAGCGAAGCAGGTGTGTAAGTCGAGTCATTTTAAAGACAGGTGGAAGCTTGTGATTGGTCAGGGTAATGAGTAACGTAGCATCGGAGGTTCCCTGGCAGAACTTGCGCTAAAGCTTTCATTTACCAAAGGCTTGACTAAACAAGTAAGTTTTTAGCCTAGACTTAAAGATGGAGGCTGTGTCTGAGTCCCGAACACTGACCAGAAGCTTATTCCAAAGCTGGGGGGCTTTGTATGAGAAGGCTCTCCTCCCTGATGTATCTTTATTAATTTGAGGTACTAATAGTAAGCCAGCACCTTGTGATCTAAGTAGGCACGACGGTTCATAGTAGGAGAGAAGTTCACTCAGGTACTGAGGGGTGAGTCCGTTTAGAGCTTTATAGATCAGTAAGAGAATTTTATAATCGATGTGAAATTTAACATGGGTTGATATGGTCAAATTTTCTGGTTCTAGTAATGACTCTGGCTGCAGCGTTCTGGACTAGCTGAAGCTTGTTAAGGCTTTTGCTGGAAGGGCAGGGCATTACAGCAATCTAGCCTACAAGTAATAAATGCATGAACTAGCTTTTCTGCATCCTGCAGACAAAATGCATTTTTTAATTTAGCAATATTGCGGAGATGCAGGAAGGCTATTCAAGTAATATTCATTATATATGCATATATATATATGCAAGGACGGATCAGGATCTATCGTGACACCAAGATTTAAGTTTAAGTGTAAAATTAGACAGTTTGTTTCTAGCAGCTTTTGGACCAAGAAGCAGAACCTCTGATTCATCCGACTTAAGTGGGAGAAAGTTACGTGACATCCAGTCTTTTATGTCGTTCGCTTGATATATATAACTGAGTGTCATCGGCATAGCAGTGGAAATTTATGCCGTGTTTACTGATAATGGTGCCCAGTGGTAGCATATATATTGTGAATAATATGGGTCCTAAAACAGAGCCTTGTGGGACACCATACTTTACTTTTGCAAGGACAATTGATTCACCGTTTACATTAACAAACTGATAGCAATCAGTGAGGTAAGATATGAACCAGGAAAGAGCTATTCCTGTTACCCCTACAAGGTTTTCTAGTCTATCTAGTAACATAGAGTGGTCTATCGTGTCAAATGCCGCACTGAGACCAAGTAGGACTAGCAAAGACACATTTCCTTGGTCAGAGAATAATAAAAGATTGTTTACAATTTTTACTAGTGCTGTGTCTGTACTATGGCGTGGCCTAAAACCAGACTAAAATTTTTCATGTATATGATTCCTATACAAATATGATACAAATACTTAATTGTTTTGCTACAACTTTTTCCAAAATCTTAGATATAAAGGGGAGATTCAAGATGGGTCTATAATTTGATAGTTCGCAGGGATCAAGGTTAGCTTTCTTAATCAGAGGTCTAATTACTGCTAGTTTAAGAGTTTTTGAGATATAGCCAAGGCTAAGAGAGGAGTGTATTATTGACAGAACAGGCTTGGTTATTTCTGGCAAAAATTTCTTTGAGTAAACCTGTAGGAATTGGATCTAACAAACAAGTAGGAGGAAACAGTGGCTCATGCCTAAAGCTTTAGTCTGGATGGTTGCTATACCTCCACCCCGGCCGCTTAAACAAGGACTATGCGCATAACTGTAGCCTGTAGGAGTGGCTTCATTTAGACTACAGTATTCATCGGGTCTAATCCATGTTTCTGTGAGGCACAGAGCATCAAAATCATGATCGGTAATAATTTCATTTACAACAATGGCTTTAGATGAAAGAGATCTTATGTTAAGCAGTCCTTGTTTTAGACCAAAGGTGCGGTCATTGCAAACTGGTATAACTGGTCTGATATTAATCAAGTTACTAGAGCAAACTTAGAGGATTTTTGATGCTTTGTTTTATTCGGGGAACAGACACAGTCTCAATTGGGAGGGCAAAGATGTTGTTGGTCCCGACATGAATAACCACGGTCCCGAAGCAGGGGAGGCGCTTGGGTATGTCTAAAACACGAGCACCTGGAAAACAGGAGACAGTGGCACGGCTGTTTATACCTTTTACTTTTTATGTGGCGGACAATAGAGCTACCAGTAACATAAACTGAGTTCTGTGTGGAGGGCCGAGGTGGGCGACGAGGTCCGGGGTCCTAGGGCAGGCGACGAGGCCCGAGGCGCTAGGGCGGACGGCAAGGTCCAAGACGTAGGTGAAGGCATAGGCAGTGAGCTGAGGGTGGCGAAACGGTTGCAAGAGGTGAAAATCGGCTGGGGTGGCAGGGTGGGTCTGCAAGGCCCTCTGCAGCGCTGTCATTCCCAGGCACCATGGGGGCTGACGTGAGAACGGCATCTCCTGGTGTACATAGAGACGAGGCTGGTGCAACCACCAAGGGGGGGAACCTCCCGGGTGGCTTCGAGCTGCGACTTCTGCCGAAGGAGCTCGTCCTGCTTTTTCAGGAGGGTGGTGATCTGCTGGTCTAGCTAGGCTGGCTCTGAACTCAGTGCCTGGAGAGCGCATTCTTTGGGAGATGCCATGGTGAGTGGACTGAAAAATATCTGTGTGCGAGACAGAGAAACAGAGAGAGAGAAAACAAAACAAGAGAGAAAGGCGTGAGATGTTTGCAGTTAGCGGCCTGCTAACTGCAAATTCTTCAGGTGAAGGTTGGACGCTGCTCAATCTGAAGCTCTAGCTCTCTGTCGCTCGCAGTGACGTGCTCTCTGGCGCAAACAGTGATGTGCGCTCTGTCACATGCAGTTCAGACAGTGGGCTGGAGTCCTACAATACACCTACAGTACATCATAGAAAGTTGAAGCTGCTGCAGAGCTGAGGCGACCATAACCCATCACAATTACTTTTTAAACGCTTATTCAAACACTAAAACGAACATAACAAAGAGTGTTAGCCCACTTTCCCAACTTCTCAGCTTGCTGTCTAAGCTGAACCCCCAGCAGTGCCAAGTTCTAATGCTCTATTTCTAGATGTTTAAAGCCCATATAAAAATACACAATATTAATTGCACGTACAGCAGTATTTTAAACATTTTTTTTTTCCTAACAAGTCTATCAGAACATCACACAGCTCTTTTCATCATGGTACCAAAATCAGACAGAAGCCACAAACAAAGCCTCACTGAATAATGTTGTAGAGACAAATGCGCTGACCATTGACTGGGCCATTGAGGAACTGTCCCTAACCTTTAATATAATGCCTTTAAACACATCTTAATGTCACATGAACGGTTGTGGATGGTTAGGAATAATTGTTGTAGTTGAGGACAGAAAAAAGGTCACCAAACCAACTGGCAACCTTCAAAGTAAAGGCACACAAAAGAGAAAGGCTAGATTAGATTAAACAAACATCAGCTGCAAAGATTCAACAGTTCTGTGGCCCTAAACCACTTATCATCCCTGCTTCAACTCCTGGCTCTACAGACCTCAGGTCGGCTAACGCCTAGTTCTGTCCACATTACCGTCCATGATAAGTATGATGGCTCACCAGGACAATAAAAGTAGCTTTGGGATGATACACTTATCAACACAGTAAGGGAGTTTGACTAGGCTGTGAGCTGGGGCACTTATCACCATGGTAACAGAGTTTGACTAGGCTCTCTAAAAGGAGAAAAAGGCAGTTTCTGACTTGAATGTTCATCTTAATGTTTTTATGTATTTACACACTGTAACAGTGGCAGACAGAACCAGAAGCTCGTAGCAGAGGCTTGAGTTAAGATTTTTAATGCCAAAGGGGTTGTCCATAATCACAGTCGATAGATTCAAGGTACGGAAAACGAGTCATACACAGGAAGGCAGTCAGAAACCCTGGAGAAACGCTCAGTATGCACGTAGGTGACGATACTTCGCAAAGGACCTTTCCTAAAGCCCAGGTTTATGTACTAAGCTAACTGATATTCTAAATTCTTCTTGTCAGTGAGCACTAAGAACAGGTGAGCAGAGCCCTCCAACCAGTGACGTCACTCCTCTAGCGCGAGTTTAACTGGAAAGAGCTCACAATCTCCTATGCCGTAGTTTCTTTCTACGGGACCTTTTGTGGAAGTAGAATGGTACAACAGGGTACTTTTCGGGGTCACCACTATGCTGAGACAAGACCACACCAACTCTGGTCTCTGAAGCATCTACCTGTACTGTGAATGGTCTGGATGAGTCTGGATGTTTAAGAATGGGCGTTGAGGTGAAAGCAAGTTTTAGATCATGAAAGGCTTTCTCTGCTGCTGGACACCAAATCAGCTTTTTAGATGCTCCCTTAAGAAGAGTTGTGAGGGGTGTAGCAATCGAGCTGAAGTTATGGATAAACATTTTGTAGAAATTGGCGAACCCTACGAATCTTTGTAATTGTTTTGCATTCGTGGGAGCAGGCCATTTTACTACTGCCTCAACTTCTTTATCGTCTATGAGAACTCCCTGTGCACTGATTATGTAGTGAATGAGTGAGACTCGTTCTAAATGAAATTCACATTTCTCTCCCTTGACGAACAGGTTGTTTTCTAGTAGGCGTTTTAAAACTTGACAGACTTTTTGTACATTTGTGTCATAGTTTAAATAATAGATCAAGAAGTCGTCAATATCATGAATCATGAATTTCCATAGCATGTCCCAGACAACATCACTGATGAATGACAGGAAGACAGAGGCGTTAGGGAGCCCGATAGGCATGATCAAGTGCTCATTGTGCCCCTCGGTGGTGATGAATGCCATTTTCCATTTGTCCGCTTCCTTGACACAAATTCAATTGTAGGCACTATGAAGATGTAAGTTGGTGAAAAATAAGGCTCCATTAAGTTTTTGAGGGCTACAGGGATAAGTGGCAAGGGATAGATGATTTTTTTGGTGATGTAATTGAAAGCTTGATAGTCAATACAAGGCCTAAGATCTCCATCCTTCTTTTTAACAAAGAAGAATCCTGAAGTGGCTGGGGACATGGACGGATGGATAAACCTCTAAGCTAATGCCTCATCAATGGATTTAAGCAATGTGGCACCTTCTAATATATCTATTGAGTAGTCATATGGACAGTGAGGGAGAAGCTTAGTGGCATTCTTTTTGCTTAAAACTTGTAGGTCGGTATATTCAGGGGGAATTTGTGTAATGAGAGGGGTTTCTGAATGTTCAGTGGCGG
>JAILXH010014513.1:0-17340 GCA_023558415.1 Piaractus mesopotamicus | reverse complement strand
AAGTCAACGTCTAAAGGATGCAAACCAACATCTAGATAAGCCAAAGGCATTTTAGAAACAACTACTGTTGACTTGTGTTAAATAAGTTAAATTTGAACTCATTTGCCACAGTCACCAAAGGTACAGCTGGAAAAAAAGGAGTAGTATGTGATGAAAAGAACACCTTGCCAACTGTTAATGAAGGAATGAATCTATTATACTTTGGGGTTGCGTGGCAGCCAGTGGCACAGGAAATATTGCATGGGTAGACGGAAGAAAGGATTTTACTACATATCTGCAAATTTTCGAAGTAAATGTGGCACAGTCTGGCAAGAAATTGTAGGCTGGCTTTTAGAACAGGACAATGATCCAAAATATACCTCAAAATCCACCATGAACTACTTCAAGAAATGCAAGTTGAAGCTATTGGAATGGCTTTCATGGCCCCCCCTGACTTGAACATCACTGAAAGTTTCTGGGTAAATCTTAAAAACAGCCATGACACAGCCTTTCTGTGCATTTAGAGCTGTTGTTATGCACCATTCTGTGCCTATTCCACCACTGAGGTCCTCTCGGTAGGCTGCATTGATGTCTGGAGTGTCCCACCCAACCTTTAGGTGACCCTCACAGGAATTCAGCTCCAAATGGCTTTGCTTTTAAGATCATAGGTACAAATGCACAAAGCATTCATACAAACAAAACATGCACGCACACCAAGTCCCCCCCCGCCCCACAGTCTCATACACGCGCAGATGCAGAGGCCGAAATACACGCACTCATGAGAAATCTCCAAATGCTTTCCAGATGGAGTGTGTTTACCTGTGGGCGAGTGTGTAAACAGGAGATTTACGGACGGGCTCGGATGTTTGTTCATAGCACCGGAGCTTCAGACAGCACAGCTTAGCTCTAAATGTGCATCCGTGTTTGCGCTTCCTCCATTTAGCCTTAATGGCGTTATTATGCAGATGGCCTTGACAGAGCAGTGTTAAAAATGATTTTAAGGAGAATGATTAACATCGTCCTCTTAATCATCCTAATTGCCTTCCATTTGTAGCCAAACATGCTTTTTTAATCCCAGTGCCAGGCTTTTGTGTTTGCCCTGCTTTCAGACCTCTGTCGTGCATAAAATGGATTTTCATATTCCCATCAATCCTGATACAGCCCTCCTAATGCAAAGCATTGACTATTTTCAGCATTCATTTCTTCAGTTCTTCATCACAGCGCAACAGGAATGCGCCAGGCCTTTTATTTCAGCTAGCGCGTCCTGTAATGGATGCTAAATGCTAAAGAGACAAAGAAGTCTGCATTCATCTTCAAGTTTATTGCCATATATGTCTCGAGAGCATTCTTCCTCAGACGACTCTTATGGTTTGCAACAACATTTACAACAACAGGCAAGAAACAATACCATAGAATCAGAATCAGATTTTTTTCTTGATGTTGCTGTCAGAAAAAAAATGAAAGCAATAAGTCTCTTGAGGCTGTGCATTACAGTGATTTTACTAAATACTGTGATAAAGTGCATGAATGTTCAATAAATAATTTATTATTAAAAACAAATTGCAATAAAGAGTGATTCCGCTGAGCAGTGGAGGTTGTAAAATTTTGACAACCAACATACTAATAATAATATAATGTACTAATATCCACAAGCAACACAATGTTTTTTTTAATGGCCCACATCCTACATTTTTCTAGCATTTTATTTTTTCCCTGTGGTCCAGTTATTACATTTGTGTGGCTTATGTACCACAGATGTGGAGGCATGTTGTCTTGTCGAGGGAACATTGAGAACGGAGAAATATCTTACTTACTTTTCTTTTAACTTCAGCTATTATAGCCTAGCAGCACTAAGTTACTTCCACACTCGAAAAGCCAACACAGACCAGCATAGCTGGTCACCAGCAGCAGTGAAAGTAATCGGCTGATCCCCACCAAAATCTGCATATGTTGTATTTTGGATGCTGGTGTGCTGGTCAACCAGCATAAACCAGCTTAGACCAGCATGGAATTCCTGCTAGTCTGTGCTGTTTTTATTCCAGCAGAGCCTGCACTGAGTTAGTGTTCAGTAGATTTACCTGATAAAAGGCCAATGAGGTAGGTGTCCCTTATACACTTGCATCTCTGTGGCTTCTCACTCAGTGAAGCGTCACACTATTTAGTTTTATTTTACTTTGCTGACTTTACTGCACAACACAAGTGCCTTAACGTGTCACAGACATGACTAAGAAGTCTAAGGCTAAACATGGAGAAGTAACTGTGATACTTTGGGCAACTATTTTTGTCATGCCAGGCTTAAGCACCCCTTATAACGTCAGTGTGAACTGCTGAACTCCCTGCTGAAAAGACCAGCACAAAAAAAAAAAAAAAAATCATCTATGCTGGTCTAAGCTGGTTTATTCTGGTCTATTGCTGCTCTGGTGCTGGTTTAGCTGGTCACCTGGCATGACCATGTTAGTTGAGCAGCATAACAGCATCCAAAACCCAACATATCCTGGTTTTGCAGGTGATCAGCATATCATCCCCTTAAATTCTAAAATTCCATCCAACATTTTTGTAAAAATTGAGTTAGTCACATATTTTTATTCTGTGACAACTTCTCAACACTATGTGAGGTGTTTTTTTGAGTTGTGCATTTTTGGACTCTTTATTCAAAAAACAAAAGGTTCTATCTCCAAAGTCAAACCAATCAGGTTCTGTTTCTTTGTCGTGTCACTGCACTGCTCAGTGACTGCAGGAAAAGTTTATAAAACTTTATGAAACGTGAAAACATGTTGTTGAAACTCTGCCTGTCTTAACCAGTGGGGGTTCTTTAAAAAATGTCTTAAATTTTATGAATATTAAGCCTTAAAGGTAATTAAATAGTGTATATTTGAATTGATGGGGTCTTAATTCCAACATAAACATTAATTTCATTCATTTATCCTTTATCCATCTTTTCTTTTCTTCCTGCTCCCAAAATAAGACATTTTGGTGCAGTAGAGTCAACATTTCTGATACAAAACAAAACCTCACACTGCCTTTAGACTGACCTGCTACACTCACTAAAGGAAACTTAAGCTAATGGTTTCTACCTAAAACTGACCTCTGCACTGGGCAAAATATTTAGCAAAGAACTTTATACTCAATCTGTAATGCTTTTTTTGAATAAGAAAAAGATGATTTGTTGATGAATGTCATAAAAATGAATGTCATAAAATGGCATGGAAAGCATTAAATTTGATGTTCTGATAATGTAGACAGTTGCAACACTTGTTTTATGTTTTAAAGCAAATTACAAGTAAACTGATAACTGTTAAAATCATAGCTTCTTTTTTAATGTTTTTATATTTCCAAGGGGACGATATTAATATCTATTGCTGCTGACCAGCACACCACCATCCAAAACACAACGGTGCTGGTCTATGCTGGTTTGTCTAGCAGGGCTGTCACCACTACATTCTACCATCATCCTTAGCTAACAGTGGTGCTACAGCAGTTGCACACAAACATTTGCTTATAACTGCTGGTGACAGACATTCAGGTAAGATATGTTTTACTTTGTATATTGCTGTTCTATTCTGTTGATGTTGTAATTGATGTGCTGCTGTGAAATACACTCTGACTGTTTTCTCTATAATTGACTCCCAATTGGAAGATTTTGACTTCCTTTTTTCATCGCACAAACTGCATTTTGTGGTGATGCTAACTGGTGGGATATAAGGTTCTACTACCTGTTAGCTACATTAGTTTCGTGCTGAAATAAAGTAACACACCTGTCTTGACTGATTGACTTCATTTAGAATAAAGGGGAAATTGTGTAAATTAGGATTAGGATGCAACTAGGATGTGCTTGATGGGTGGGTACAATGCTAATTACTGTCTTTTGCAGTTGAGCAGGTCTCTTGTTTGAGCAGATTTGCATGAACTGCATCGCGTTCGGTTCGGCATTACGGCAGAACTTTAGCAGCGTGCATAATGCATGTACAAGGTTTATGAAACAATCTGCTGTCTGATGACTAATGAGCTTATTGCTCTTTCTTATGCAATCCCCCTGCCTTCCTGAGAAACCCTCATCCATCCTTAAAGGCGGACCTTAAAAATCAGCCCATGCTCTTGCCTTTTCAGGCAGGAACGGATGTGTTTGTCACGAAACCATCCCCGTTACTTAAAGATATTAAAATCATGTCATCTATGGAGAGTCATAATGCAGCTGGAGCTCTGCCTCTGAGGATTTTCCAGACAAAAGCTGCCAGTGAATAATGAAGCGCTTTGGCATGGGCTTGCATCATGCTGATTTTCATTTCCGCTCTTTAGAAAACTTCGGTCCCATTTGCATTCGGGGCACAGGCCCTAATGCATATGCAAATGAGGGCGATTCGGTTCAACTATGCGAAAAGTTGTCAAACGCTCAGGTGAGATTGAAGGGATGATGAGGCCTGCATGGGCTGAACCGGCTGTTGGAGCTGGTTTGCTGATTGTAGAGGAAGCTAGTTACATAAGTAGTGTAGACTAAACTTAATTGGACAATATATCATCCGACAAAAGCGGTGATGCTGACAGAAAATGAACAATCCAGCCATTCCTTTATGACAGCGAAGGCATTGTTTGAGTCAAATGGGTCATCCGACATAGAAGCGTATGTCTGCTCCGTCTTCAGCAAGGAAGCTTTCTCATTTTTCCATTGCCATCATGATAGATAGAGGACAAACAAGCCCCAGCTGAACGGCTGCTTGGTATTCATTGCGTATATTTGTTTAGCTGCAGGTCGCAGGTACTGTAGTTGGCATGGGGCCACCGCTCCGCTTCAGAAGAGGGGCAGGATGTCCGCTGTCATCAGGCCAGGCACTTCCTCTAAACAAGCAGAGACTTTTAGCCAAGGATTAAAAAATTGTACAGGGAATAGAACAAGACAACTCCCTGAACAATGTTTCAATGTTTTGCACAGGACTTAATTGAAAACAGAACAAAATGTATTTGTACATATTTTAAAGGGCAAGCTTATCGTTCAGACTGATTATTTAGCAGCAACGATTACCAAATGTTACGGTAACTACCAGCAGCATAACAAATAGCCCCCAGCCCATATATAGAGCCTTAAGTAGGCCGGACCCCCCTTATTGCAAGACAAGTCCAGCAAGGCCTGAAGTATTAGAGCAAAATGTTCATAAAAGACATTAAAAAAAAACAACCTCATACCACCCAATGAGCATATTTCAAACTGATTTGAGCAACATTAGATAAAAAGCACAGAACTGGCACTGTGGCCCAATACTCATTCAAACTACTTACATTTTTAAAATCGACACAGATCGAATATCTGATGCATTGATGCATTCACAAGTTAAGACAACTTTATCATCATCTAAGATTCAATCATATCCAGTTTTTAGAGAGATTTGCCCGTTTTGTCCCAGTAGTATATCAAAAAACATTAGACCTACTGCAAAACACAAGAAGCTGTAAAGAAAACCACAATGGTGGCAAAGTGAAATAATATATCAATAGCTGGAACCCCCATTGAAGATGATGCAAACTGCACCGTAACTATGAATGAATTACTTACCTTTCAGGAAGCACAGGAGTTCAGCTGAGACTGACGTTCTTTTAGAAATGATAAAAATCAGAACACTGTACTTTGCTGGGATATCAAGTATCTTATAAAGCCTCCTCTTATTAGTAGATCTAGAAAATACTGGTGCACTGCAAAGCAAAGCTTGACTAAAGTAATAGCGCATAGCAACGATTGTTAAACAGTCATTTAACGGCTCTGCCATGCGGAAAAATGATGATAAACACCAAGCTCTAGCATATTTTACACTCTATTCATATAGAATTAACCCCTTAGATGGCCAGGGCCCACTGACAGGCCCAAAGTTTTGTTACACACTGCTATATCCTATAAGAAATGCTCAACCAGTTTCCATTGAAGTGATTTTAGCATGTCTAGCTGTCTCACTATATTGTCAAATAATTTTGCTTGCTGGAAGCAATGTGCTTGATGCAAGCCAAGTTATCCGCCTATGTAGCAATTACTTGACTTACTTAAACTACATAAAACAAGTAAAAAAAAAAAAAAGTATAAATATGTAAAGAAATTTAAGATATGTTAACTGGATGCCATTTTTTGGCAGTGTGGGCCTACAGGTATTTTTACCCCGTTGTGTTCGACCAAAACTTAAAAGTATTTCTACAATAAATACTACAACCATCATTTCATGAAATGAAAAAACAAACAAAACTTTACAGTCACACATATTAAGGCGACTGTATTTTGGTTTTCAGAAAAGAGGACACTGGGGGCAAGAGGGAGGCATGGAGCAGACTGTGAAAAGCGTCAACATGAAAGTTAAGCCAAATTTTAGGCAATTCAGAAATCCCAGCCAGACACTTTTTTAGCTCCCAAAAAGAGAACATATCCTCGAAAAAGAGGACGAATGCCCGCATTAATGTATTATTAAATTTCACCAAAATCATTAGGCATTCTCTGAAGGCTCTTTCTTGTCGATCCATGTTAACTGCTTCTAATCTCCGCCTTCAGCACAGCGGCACTTCTCCCACACTCTCACACATCTCTCTCTCCTGCTCCCGTCTTTCATTAGAGTGTATTGGGTATAAGCTTAGTCTGATTAGGAACCGGCTTGATTAAATTACACTGACTGGCAAGTAGGCAAACATCTAAGTAGTGCACAATCAAAGTAGCACATTGTGTGCTAGACACAGAAACCGAGGCTGGAGAACCAGAGTGGGTGTATGGTGGTGGTGGTGGTGGTGGTTTTTTCTTTAGATATTTTGGATAGAGGAGGGGGTTTAGATAAGAGTAATTGGTTTGATTCGATACTGTTCTTCGCCATGGGCTTGCTCATGCAAGTGGAGAGCTGATAACAAATGGGGACCGGTGCAGAAGTGCCTGAAAAAAAAAATGAACAGAATCCACTGGCACTACCTTGCAGGGCTCTGGAGTGCGAGAAAGAGGAAAAAAAACAAAAACAGTACGTTCAGCAGAGCCGTTCGGCTGCAAGAGCAATGATGTATTTGTACGATTTCCTCCGCTGACGTCTGTTCTGCTGAACTAAGTCTAATGAGCAGGGGAAACAAACGCTCCACTACATTGCGCTGTATAATGGCTGTTTGTATCATATCACGAGGGCGCTGTTAATTATCTGGGAAGACGCTAGCAGTCCCAATTCTCCCAAGAAATTAAGTGCGATAAAATGCTGAAACTGTGTTTAAGCTCAGAACTATTACAGCGACTTCGCCACATAGCAAACTCGCACCCTGCTATGACTCTTCTGAAAAGCCTGCTATTCCATTTGTTCTTGGGCCATTAGGATCTGCATAAGAGCATTCGTCTTGCGTAAAGCGGCTCCGTAAAGGTTTCGGATCATTTCATTATTTACAGAAACTGTCCATGCTCCCAGGAGCGCTGGCCTCGCCGTTCCCTCATTTTGAGGAAACAATTTAAGCCGCGCTGGGCGAGCGGCCTTCTTTCCGTCTAGCTTTCTTCTTCCCTCATTAGTAAAAGTCACACACTTAATTAATTCCCTTACACTCACGTCTTTCATATGCAGATGAAGAGCCATTCTGCAACACAGCCCCGCTTTAATAATGCATCGGCTTGGATCAGAGAGTGCTTGCCCCATTTTTCGCCGTTATCGAACAGTGTGTACACTGTGTGACTACTTGCTCTGATAAAGGACATCTTTCTTATGGAATCTGACTGAGGACATATGTCAAATTTGAGCAAACGTCCATGTCTCCAGAACATAGCAAAGACCAAAAGTGTTGTTTTTAACATGCCCTTTTTGACTGGCCCTCACCATTTGCCCTTGGGGGTAATCCCCAATGCCACTTTAAGAGCTATTCCATTCCTGTATTAGCGTGAAGTGAAGTTTTTTATATGACCCTTTGGAGGGGCAAAGGGATTGAGTGAATGTGAATGTAGACTTCAGCAGAAGAGCCTACCTAGAAATCATTGTGAATTTCATTTTATGTTAAAGCTGTTTCAAGTCACAGTGTCCCGCAATTTCCCATGCCCCCCCCCCCCCCAGGAGTGTACTCTTTCTTTATGCACATCCGTGCCATAAGTAGCCACAAGTTGTATTGTTGTGTTAAAAACAGTATTGAAATGGTCTGACTGAGGATATGTGAATTTGAGCAAGTGTCCATGTCTCAAGAACACGGCTGGGTACAAGAATGGCTGGTACAAACCGACACGGTCGTCAGTGGAAAACTAACACGGCTTGAGGGTCAGTCCTCCCTCAGACATTTCCTAATTTCATTCATCTATTCTCTTCACCTTTCCTGTGGCGTTAACCTCTGTGGCAGCTAAGTCAATATGAGCCACATTCATCAATCTCTGTAAAGGCCAGCCAGTCATGGCGGAGTCCTGGCCTGTGTGCTCTCAGCGTTAATCTTCTGCAGCTCCGAATTACAGCCCTGCTTCGTGATGTCGCTCATTCAAACTGGTGCCCAGGGGAAAAAGAAAGACCTATTCTGCTACTAAAAACAAGAACATGACAGTGCACATGTGCCCTGCCACTTGAGTCTGGCCACTCAAACACATAGCCTTTACTTGAGGCCTCCTAAAAAGCAGGCACACTTAATGGACCATTTCAACTCTCCTTCCTCCAGGTCATCTCCAAATATACCGTATGGATGATAGGAGCTTTCATAACTCTCGGAAGGTAAAAATAGATAGAAAAGGTTGGTCATTGCTTACGGCAACAGATCTGACGGTTATCACTGGACACTGCCCACCCTCGGGACCAAACTTACAGTGACAGGACAAAAGGGGGCCAACGATGTTTCCTCTTCAGAAGAAGGCATGTAAGGGCACTTAGTAAGTCAGCTACTTGCTGAGGAATTAAATGAGTCACTCACGAATTAGGCAAAGAATCAATTACTGGTGAACAACAGCTCTAATGAAAATATAGAAATAATCTAATCAAAACTAACAGCATTTGTTGAGCAGAGTCATCTCATGAGCCTGGATTTAAACAGCAGTTTAAAGTGCTGCGAGTGGTCGCATTTTCTCAGTGTCTTTAGCGATTACATATTTTACTTGAGGTGTCTGAACTTCACCAATATATGTATCTTAAATTAATAGTTCAGCGAACTAATATGCTCAATTTCCCCTAATCCTAAGTGTAGTTAATCAGCCAAGACATGTTTGGTTTCCATTAGTTTGTTAGATTAGGCCTCAGATTGATCACAGGCCTGCCAAAATCAAAGGGATAGAATATTTATCAAGCTTTAATTTTTTAATAATAATAATTTGATTTGTTGAACTGTGAACTCTGTCACCGTATTATGGCCAATCATTATGCTCCGCCTTCTTTTCTCAGCCCTCCTATCACTGCTTAGCAGCTTTTGCTATCTGCTGTTGCCCCAAGCCATCAGTCCATTAGCAGCGTGACAGTGTTTGAATTTAAAGTGCTGGTTGCAGTTAAAAGGTGTTTTAAGGATGTTTAAAAGTGATGTTTTCTATCCATCCAAAGACTGTTTTCTAACTGTTGAAAGCTAGAAACATATTTTAAAAACATAATCATTGTGAGTTTTCTGCAAATTTAGTACTTACCATGCTGTTTCACTACAAAGGCTGAAATTGGCTTTGTGAAAACCCCAAAACAAATATCTTCAATGTTACATCAGTGCATTAAGTCATCAGAGGTAAGATATAAATGGGTTACAAATATTTTCCTGCCCACCGTGGAAATCTGTTTTTGCCGTTGACAATTAAGTTTAGGTTTTCAAGTTTGCTATGTTGTTTTTCCTTGTCTTTGCACATCTTAGCTGTCTGCGTTATGCCTGATCTTATCACAGTGATGGACATTACTGCATTTGCAAACTGTCTAACAAGTTGGCCTATCTGCATTTTTATAGGCCTTCCCAAATTCTGCCTACACTTACACTGCCCACTCAGAAATCTGATATGTGGCCATATATGCAGATATAACATAAAAGGTGAGGCATATATTTCAAAATATATGTAAATATGTTGTGCACAGATATGTATCAAAGTATCAAAGACAAATACACATAATATATGTGGATCATACATATACCAAAAAGTTCCAAAAAGTTGGGACGCTGTGAAAAATGTAAATAAAAACAAAATGCAATGATGTGTGAATCATATATTTTATTGAAAATGCTTCAAAGACAACATGTCAAATATTTGCCCGTTTTGAAATTTATGCCAGCAATACATTCCAAAAAAGTTGGGATGGGGGCAAGACCAGGCTGGTAAAGTTGTGTAATGCTTATTAAACACCTGGTGGTTAATTGGCAACAGGTCATCAACATAATTGGGTATAAAAAAGCTTCCCAGAGAGGCTGAGTCTTTTAGAAGCAAAGATGAGGAGGGGGCCACCACTCTGTGAGAGACTGCATGATCATATAGTGCAACGATTCAAGAATAACATTTCTTAAAATAGTGAAGAACTTTTGCTTTTCATCACCTACGGTACATAATAACATTAAAAGATTCAGAGAATCTGGAGAAATCTCTGTACACAAGGGACAAGGCCAAAAACCTGTATTTGCTGGCCATGATCTCTGGGCCCTCCGGCGGCACTGCATAAAAACAGACATGATTCTGTAGTGGAATCACTGCATGAGCTCAGAAACACTTCTGAAAAACATTGTCTATGAAAACAGTTCGGTGCTGCATCCACATATGCTAATTAAAACTCTCAAACGCAAAGAAGAAACCATATATAAACAGGATCCAGAAATACTGCCACCTTCTCTGGGCCTGAGCTCATTTAAAATGGACTGAGGGGAAGTGGAAGAGTGTCCTGTGGTCAAATCAACATTTGAAATTCTTTTTGGAAATCATGGACACTGTGTCATCCGGGCTAAAGACGTCTCCGCTTGTTATCAGTGCACAGTTCAAAAGCCAGTATTCATGAGGGTGTAGGGGTGCATTAGTGCACCTGGCATGGGTGACGTGCACATCTGTGAAGGCACCATTAATGATGAATGATAATACATGTTTTGCAACATATGCTGCCATCCAGACAACGTCTTTTTCAGGGAAGGCCTTGATTATTTCAGCAAGACAATGTCAAACCACATTCTGCACATATTACAACAGCATGGCTCTGTAATAAATGGCGCTAAACTGACCTGCCTGCAGTCCAGACCTGTCACCACTGATAGCATTTGGCACATTGTAAAATGAAAAATACAACAAAGGAGACACTGAACTGTTGAGCAGCTGAAATCCTATGTTAGGCAAGAATGGGAAAACATTTCACTTTCAAAACTACAGCAATTGGTCTTCTCAGTTCCCAGACACTTACAGAGTGTAGTTAAAAGAAGAGGTGATGAAACACAGTGGTAAACATGCCCCCGTCCCAACCTTTTTTTGGAAATGGGGTTGTACCTCCGATACATGATTGAATACATTCCACTACAGTTATAATTGTTTCTACTGTGACTTATTTGTTTGTTTATTTAAATATTTGTCAAGGAATAATATTCTCACTTATTTCATGTTTTAATGATTTTATTGCATATGTTAAAATGTTCTTAGAGTTTAGTTTTGTAGTTATTACATTAATTTTCACTTCATTAGGTCCATATATCCGTGTGTGACAAATATAAGTTGGATATAAAGGAGATCTGTAGATTCTAATATATGTCATATATTTAAAATCCATATATTGCAATATCAGAATACAAGTAATGGAAGCTTATAAGCCACAAAAAATTATCATTGTGCAAGCTGCATGCCTAAATCATAGCACATCAAGGCCTTAAGATGGCTGCTACTATTGTTTTAGCTCTGCAAGCTATTCTGTCCAATTTTTTGAATAACAGTTTGTCATGCAGTGTCAAAAACCACACAAGCGACTCTATTACAGTTCACTTAACTCACGCAGTTTGAGGGAAGCATGTGATGATTTAGGCATGCAGCTAGCACAATGCTAATTTGTGAGGATGCTAATAACAAGCTTTTAGTCAGTCAGCCAAGAGATGAACGTAGGCTGTAACTGCCAAAAACAGTAGTAGCCATCTTGAAGCCTGAATCTTGTCTAGTCCTTTAAGTTGCGAACCCTAAACGGTCTCTGTTAACAGTTTCATTGGCTGTAATTCATACACATAGATCCACATGCCTACACGCCTAGTTGACATGCCAACTATATTGCTTAAACCAATGTAACAGTAGGAGCCAACAACATGTCTACCTTAGAAAAAGGCACATAAGCGTGCTGAGTTAGTCAGCCACCCATTGAGAAAGAGAGTGAGTCACTTGCATTGTGAGCCCAGTTACATCCAGACAACAATAGCTGTAGTGAAAACAAATAAATAACACTTTTGCCGTGGCTGTCCTTTTAAAACTGCAAGTCCCTGCTTTTACTCAGTGGTCGGTCATCTTGAGTGGATATACTCAGTGGGTCGCCTTGAGGTGCCTGTCCTGCATTAGTCTGTGCATTTTAATCTAGGCTCCATAAACAGGCTCTGTTAAGAGTTTCATTTGACGCACTTCATATACATGCACCTACATGCCAGCAATCACTAATATCAATATCTGTGAAAGCTCCTGCTGCCCTATTACTAGTAGGTAATCACTAGCTGGAAATGGGAATCAATCCATCACATGGAGATCTCATCTCAGCAGGACAAGTGCAGCCCCCCCTCCCCTGTCTTCCTCTCCTCGCTTGATGGAAATGCTGCCTGCTATGATTCATCGCTGCTGACCCTTCCAGCTGAACAGCTTCCCCTGACGTCCCCATCTGCTATTATATACTTCAGCCTAGTGAAGACTTCAGAGGAATAGACAGGGGAAGGAGCTATTAAAGCTTGGGAGTTATTCAGAAGGTATTAAAGCTGCCAGAGAAATGGGAAATGAACGCAAGGGTACAAGCGGCGTACCACGGATGCGGAATTATCATAGGACATTGGGTATGACAGACAGCTGCAGTTATATAGAAAGGTTTTTCCGTTTCCCTATTAGTACGAATAAATAAAATCTATGAGTCATTTATTTTAACGAGCGAGACATAGGTGGCATTTATTATGATAATTTGCTTATGAGAGAGATGCACTGTCAAATAAAACAGATCAACTAAAGGCCTCTGAAACGAACTACTTTTCAGGTCTGTGTGCAAACAATTTCAGGCGGCTTGAGCTCAAGAAAAAAGGGGAAAGCATATTTCAGGCACTCTTGTCAAGAAAGACGATTTAATAATGTTTCAGAAGAAACCAAGCCTTGTGTTTTCCCAAGGCAGCCAGAAATATTAGCGCTACTACCTAAGCAATCTCCAGCATACAAGGATGCAAAATTAACCACAATAACAAAAACTTGGTTTACCCATGTTGTTACTGCTCCTTACTGCTGACATTATGTTTGGTTGTTTATCAGAATAATCACAATGTTAAAAACATGCAGGATTTCCAGTGCTGTGGTGATGCCTGCATTCGTGATAGGTCAGAGTTGCCGAGGTGAAATCTCCACAGGTGGGCTGTACTGCACCACAGGCAGGCACTCAAGAGCAATGAGGCCGGCTCAAGCCCCCCCACTGGAGTCTATCTGTGCATGTGTCTGCTAATGTTCGTAATGCTTGTTTTGCTGTTATGTATTGCTTAAATAATAATGAATCCACAATCTCTTCTTGTCAACCGTATTCCCAACTTGTCGGACTGATTCCCCTGAGGCATTGGGATTACCCCTCCTCCCGTTACCATCTCAGGGTTAAATGCTGTATATGAAGAGATGGAGAGAGCATCGGTCAGAGCTGCACTCGCAGATACCTCACTGTGCGCTGTTATTGTTGTTATTGGGGGGAGCTGCAGGGGAGGGGCACTTTGAGTTAAGAGACTGATGCTGAAAGATTGGGCTGGGAGCCCAGCCTTGATCAGCGCTCTCTCTCCCTCTCTTCCTCTCTCTCCCTCTCTCTCTCTCTCTGTGATGCAGGCAGTTCAGGAGGAGAGGAAGGAGGAGCGAGTGAGCTTTGGAGCAGCCCAGCTGAGCCTCGCTGCTCTCAGTCTCTCTTCAGTGTGTGACTGAGCAGCTCCTTCTCGCTCTCGCTCTCGCACGCGCGCACACACATTAACTAAGACACCACAACAACACTTGCTTCTTCTTTGCAGGAGGAAGGGGCGCCAAGTCCCTTGCACTTCCGTTTTGGACCATGCTGCCCTGGAAGAGGAGCAAGTTTGTGCTGGCTGAAGATGATTCCAAAGGCAAGACCAAAAGCCAAAACGCCGGACTTGCCTATCAATCGCTACTTTCCTCAATTCTGCGCTCCTGCCCGGACCTTGTACCCGACTGTCCCTTCCACTGGTTGGCCGGTGTCTTCCAAAGCAAGCGTCAGAAGGTGGAGCTGAACAGGGAAGAGCCCACCTACAGCGTGCGTTACCTGGGCAGTGCAGTGACCGCTGTGGCCAAAGGTGAAGGCTGCACCCAGGAAGCCGTAGCCAGGATCTGGGTGTCCAGTGAATATGGGGAGCGGAGCGTTAAGATGAAGCTGAGCGTGGGACCCCATGGCATCCGCATGGGAGCGGACAAGGGGGGCCGTGGGAAGCCTACTCACCTCTACTCGCTCAACCGCATCACCTACTGCACTGCTGACCCTTGCCGACCCAAGATCTTCGCCTGGATCTACCGGCACCAGGTCAAGCACAAAGCCGTGGTGCTTCGGTGCCATGCTGTGCTGCTAGCCAAGGCTGAGAAGGCCCGGTCCCTGGCCCTCAGCCTCTACCAGAACTCCATCTCAGCCTTCAGCGAGTTCAAGAGGCTCAAAAGGCAGAGCGACTTCCGGCATTGCCAGCAGCAGCTCCTTGGGGAGGATATGGTACCCCTTATGCCCATCAGGAGGCTCTTAAATGGACAGTGCCACTACCGGCCGCCCGTTGAAAGACCAGGAAATGCCACCCGATTGTCATCCATCACAGAGGAGGAGGAGGAAGAGGAGGAGGAGGAAGAGAAAGCCAAAAAAGAGGAGAATTCCAAGTCAAATGTCGACCCAGAGCAACCTCCCGAGAGAGAGTTGGGATACATAGTTCACGAACTGGACGAGTTTTCAATCACCGTCAGAGACGACGTACACATGACGGTCAGCACCCTGGTCTGACACCTCATGGATAATGGACAATGTCCACTTTGCTCAGCCTCTCTCTCGTTTCCTCTCCTCCCTCTTGCGAGCCTTCTCTTCTTGGACCTCTCCCCATCCCCCAGTTGTTGGGTTCAGGAGTACAAACTGGTCCCCTCCAGTCAGCAGCTTTTAATGCTGTGTGCTGAGAAACTGCCAACTCGTCCTGCAATCGCTTTCAGGCTGGGTGTTTAATAAAGAGGGACTTCGACTGTAAGAACAGATACAAAAGCACAAAGACAGAGGCTGCAAAGCAATCCATCGGAAGCGAGAACAAACACAGAGGAAGCTTTTTTTTCCTTCCCTCGAACAAGGCTTAGTGCGCACACCAAAAAGAGGAAGAAGCAGAGACTTTTTACCCTTCGCTCACAAAACCTTTTTACCCTTTTCCTACAAACACACGATGAACATACAATTTTCTGAGATTTTGTTGGACTGGACAATTTGGAAAGAGAGCATTTGTATAATATGTACATTTTTCTACGTCCCAACAGTCCTTAACATAAGTACCTTTCCTCACCTTCTGGTCAGAACCTCTGTGACTGCACTCTACAGGGAGACTAGGGCAGGCCTGCTAGCAATGGGCACTAATGAATTAACCCATGATTTAGGATATCAGCCATTGACTTGACGGCTTTACTGCTGCCGTTCGTTACAGCCCTGCTCGCCACTTCCCATATGAACAGCAAAAACATCACCCGTGGCGTTTAAGGCAGGGCTTTTTAAAAGCTTTCCAACCCTACAGACTCTGGTTTGCACTGTGACACGTCTGGGACCAATATGAGGAAAATACAAGAATAGTCTACGTTTCTATATGACACATTTCTATATGACAGAAAAATCTGGGCTTGATCTGTGATAAGGTAAATAAGCTTTACTGCTTTAAGAGGTAATGCATTCCATGTTGTTCACTGTATGCTTACGCCAGCATACAAACACTCTCATCTCATTGTCTATGTTTTGGACATTGTTTTTACAGACCTAACAGTTGCTTTGTGGTAATGTACTACACGTTTGCAGTTTGAAATAGTTTCATGATCTTTGCCATGTCAACTGCACTAAATAATACATTATTATATAAAAATAAAAGAAAATGTTGCACTTTTCTCAGTAAAATAAAGGTGTCCTTTTATAGAGGATGTTGCCAGTTGCTTTTTTCATTTCTGAATATGTGGAGTGGTGTGTGTGTGTGTGTGTTTGTTTTTAAGCATGTTTAGAATTTCACCAAAGAAAAATGTGTATCTCCAAAATACTAACTTTACTGAAGAAGGCAAAAATGTTATTAACTTTTAATGTAAGTGTATGTAAAGAAGTTTCATTCCAAGTGATTTTGGAGCATTTCTAGTGGTCCATTCATCAAGAAATTTTCACATAAGAACAGGCAACATGTTTAAATGGTATAGAATCAACAATAGAGATATGTTTTTTTTGGACAGCAGCGATATGGGACATATTATTATTAAATATAGTTCCTGACATATATACTTTTGTATGCAAAATGCACAAATGAACTCACTTCTGCATGATTTAATGCACAATTACTGTTTATTTGCTGAATTTAACATACTAACATGCAAAAAACAAAACAGAATTTGGTCACATTCATGTAGAACATGTTACTATTATATTTGGGGTACAACTTTAAAATAAGGGTACCTTTATAAAACAATCATAAATGGTTTAAAATAAATTTATTAATTGTTATTAATCAGGTAAAGACCTTATAATCGTTAGTAAACATTTACAACACATACATAAAAAGGGTAACAGTGACCTGTTGTTTGCCTAATAGAGAACCACAATTTCTTATACAGTTAAACCTCATATTTTGATGCTTACTGTTCTTCTTCACCAGTCAGCATGAAACTGCCAGCTTCATTACATTTTCATATTTATCAGATATAACAGCTCTTCTCACTTCTGCCCTTTTTATTAATGCAAAATAACTGCTTATTAATTATTAATGAAGTGGTTATGACCAAACTAATCACCTTTAACAAACTATGTTTTAACCACTCATAAACACTCTATAAGGGTAGTCTGATTTTAAAGTGGTACCACATATAGATACTTGCATACATCTAAATACATATGGGACATATTATCATGGCATCTAGATACTTAAATATATGGGCCATTTTATTATTACATATAAGGTTCTCACATATATACATGTATATATATCTATCAATGTATATATCTACACATATCCACATATCTATCTATCTATCTATCTATCTATCTATCTATCTAGCTAGCTCTCTCTCTCTCTCTCTCT
>JAILXH010014427.1:0-11376 GCA_023558415.1 Piaractus mesopotamicus | reverse complement strand
GTGTGTGTGTATATATATATATATATATATATATATATATATATATATATATATATATATATATATATATATATGAAGGCTTTCATTCCAAAATGCCTTACAGACCATTTCTTTTTTTTTCCATGGTATACGATGTTTAAAGACTGTACACCTACAAGAAACATCCATGCCATACGATGATTAGTACCATCTTTATTAGAGAAATAGAAATGTGTTTTCCATTACACGTCAACTGTTTCTCAGAAACCTCCTTATATCCAAAAATCTTTCAAATGGATATCAAACACACTCTATAAATATCTGTACAAGCCTCACAAGCCTCAGACGTGATTGATAAAAGTATGAAATCCATATGATCCCGCACCCTCACAGGCTATAAAACAAGCCCGCGGGTGTGCAAGACTGAAAGCGAGGGTGGAAGAATCTGGTTGATCATTTATCCCCCCTAGTGCAGATAGCACGTCTGAGGCTTGTGTGCTTAATAAAGTTTGCGTGGTTTAACAGGTAGTTGCGCAATGCCTCAGGTTAATGATCCACTGCAGGCGGGGCAGCTCGCTGGCTCACTGAGGCACAGCACTAATTTCTGCAGCAAATATGCACGGCAGTAGCCTCAACATGAACAAATCCTTCACTTTGACCTTGAGCTTATTGTCTGGGAGAAAAGAACAACCAGTGAAAATAGATCATAACTTATTATATTGCCCGCAAGACATGCCCTTGTCTGATAACTCAAACAAAGGATGCATTGTATATACAGTACATGATATGAAGACATGTTTAGATGTTGCAAAACAGTTCCCTTTACATAGTATTCACCTTTGGAAGTCTTTGTGTCGTTGTCATCGAGTACGAGTGCACTTTTCAGTACTTGCCGATACGGATTTTGATATCATAATAAGTAACCTACTTAGAAATAAGTGGATGTTAGTGTAAATGAGTGCAGTGTTCCTTTAAAATGCTTTCCTTTCAGATCTAGCTGATTTTGAATGACGTGCTTTAGCTAGCTACGGTACTTTCATTACTTTGCAGTGTTGCAGTGAAGAATAACGAGTTTTGTTGTACATTATAAAAGTGCTTCTGTACAGCTGTAAGTCTCTGTAGTCTCTGTAGCACAGCGACCACAGGAATCACATCCGAGGCTAATCCGAGGAGCTCACGTTTAGAGTTTTACGTGTTGGGAGTCTTTTGTTTGGCTGGTTGAGCTGTAGTTGAATGTCTTCTAAATCACAGGCATACACTGTGTGGTTTTGGAAGTATTCTGTTCTGTGGTGACTCACACTACATTTGAATAGACTGTCAAGTTTGGACAAAAACCTACAATTTAAATGGTCGCACTGTACGAAAAGACTCGTTCTGATGGACATGTATGTGAAACACAGCATCTACAGACAGCGTTGTCTACGAGCAATCATCAGTGAAGCTGTTTCATTCAAAATAACACACTGCGCACTCGAGTACTGAGCAAACTCGCCGAGTTTACTAACGTGCGCCACACAAAAAACAGGTGGTGATGCACATGGGTAGGACAGTATGGTCTCTCTATAGCCAGTTTTGCAAAACAATCACTGTGTTTACATTTGTACCTCATAATTCTGTTCAGTCAAACAGTAAAGTCAGCATGTACGAACTTTGGTAGCAAATGGAACTTTTGGTAGCAACTTTTTTGCCTCTGTTTTGCCGGCCTATATGTTTCTACCCATACTGGGAAGTGATTGTGATTGTATTTGTGTGTGTTTAAAAATGGAGAATGTGCCAAAGTAGAACGTTCAAAGTGACCAACGACTTTGTGTCTGATTGCCTTGGCATCGGCAAAACTTTGCTGTGCAAGCAGAGCCTCGTTTGCTGCCAGCTTGAGTCATTTGTTCATTAGTACGGCAGTGTACACTTTCGGCTTACGTTACGTGGTATCAGGTGGTATCAGATGTTGCTATTGGTGCATTGTTATGAGCATGAGTAAGAGTAAATGAGCACAATATTGGGCTGATACCCATCAGCATCATTCAGTTCAAGTTTATTGTCAGTATACATATACAATAATAATAAGTGTACAGAAATAAGTACGTATGTGCCAGTAGAGCTGGCATCATGACGTTGTGATCATGAATGCAGTTGCACTGATTGACAACCAAAAAAACAGTGCCAGTCAGTAACCCACAGCAGTTTACTGTATGAAGGCAAATTCACAATACACAATAAACTAGGGATCCACAGTTTGAATCAGCCAAAATTGGAATCTGCAAAATTTTGCTCAAAACACGAAAATAGCAACCAGCCAATTTATTGGATTTATTTCTGGAGATCTATGTAGCAATTTTATGACATACACGCACTGAACACTTTATTAGGAACACTATACAAATAATGGGTAGGGCCTCCCTTTGCTCATCGTGGCGTGGATTCCACGAGATGTTGGGAAAACAGATTTTTCAGGTGCACTTTCGTGCTGCAAATTTCCTGTTCTACCACGTCTCAAAGATGTTCTATTGGATTCAGATCCAATTACTCGGAAGACCACTGAAAAAAATCATTTTATCATGCTGAAAGTAGCCTTTAGAAGATGGGTAAAGCATGGGTATGAAGGCATGCACATGGTCAGCAACAGTACTCAATAGGCTATGGCATTCATGTGATGATTGATTAGTATTAATGGGCCCAAAGTGTGCCACAAAAACATTTCCCACCATTACATCACCTCCACCAGCCTGGATTGTTGACACAAGGCAGGTTGGGTCCATGAATGTTGCTGGCTTCAAATTCTGACCCTATCATCTGTGTGCCTCAGCAGAAATTGAGATTCATCAGACTAGGCTACATTTTTCCAGTCTTCAACTGTCCAGTTTTGGTGAGCCTGTGTCCACTATAGCCTCAGCTTTCTGTTCTTGGCTGAAAGAAGTGGAACCCGGCGTGATCTTCTGCTGTTGGAGCCCATCCGCCTCAAGGTTAGACATGTTGTGCATTCTGAGATGCCACAACACCACAGTTGTTGGAGTGGTTATCTGAGTTACTACAAACTTACTGTCAACTCAAACCAGTCTGGCCATTTTCTGTTGACCGCTCTCATCAACAAGGCATTTTCATCTACAGAACTGTCATTCACTGGACGTTTTTTCTTTATTGCACCATTCTGAGTAAACTCAAGAGACTGTTGTGCGTGAAAATCCTAAGAGATCTGCAGTTACAGAAATACTCATATCAGCCTTTCTGGCACCACCAATCACTTCATCACATTTTTTTCCCCATTCTGACAGTTGAAGCTGCTGACCTGTATGAGTAGGTGTACAGGTGTTCCTAATAAAGTGCTCGGTGAGTGTAAATAACATGAGGCGAATAAGTGCACTCGCACTAGGTTTGAATGATGCTGCTACACCTAAATCAAAATGTTGGAGCGCAATGAATCATTGTGCTAAATAGCCGGTCACCTCTTACTTTCGATGTATCAATGCTTTTTATTCACGTTATTTAAATATGTTTTGAAATATTTTCAATGGCGGTTTGTGCCATTAAACAGCAAATAATCTTGTTTGTATTGCAACTCGGCCTGGTAAAAAGTTCTGGAAGTGTGCTAGTGTGTTTCATGTGTTCATTTACCCCACACAGTGCGAGCTTTGGATTAAAGAAAAAATAGTACAAATCAGCCAAAAAAAATCGTCTGTTGGCCAGTTTTGCTGTAAAGAAATCAGAATTGGTATCTACCATAAAATGTATTATTGGTGCACCCCTAAAATAAACATAATTCATTTTTACCTTAGACAGCAGTGGCTTCGAGTGAGTGTTTCTCCAGATGCTACTGCTGATCGATAAAAAGATGAACACATCCTCAAATTTTTATTACCAAGATTAAAATTGTGATAATGATTAACCAACAATATTGTGCAATAAGGGTGAGTGTTATGCCGGAAATACAGTATTATGATACTTGAAGACACTTTATGAATATGTTTCACAAGATTTAGTTTTTGAGATTTTCCCAAAAGTTGGAATGGACAAAAGGCACAAACAGGAGAGGAAAAATCAACTGGTAAAAAGAGATGAATAAAATATGATAATGGCAACCAGTCAGCTACTTGTCACTATGCACACTATGTAGTCACTATACATGGGTTCTTGTTTTTGTTTACAACCTGTATAATTGGTCTAAATGTCTTTTTTTTATGATACAAGTAGTTGTTTGGTGTTCTAGAAGTACTGACAATACCTGCAATATACTCATTAAAGTGCACTGTGACGTTATCAGTTTAGTTAACAGACTCAAGGCTGCGTGCAGAGTTTTATTTTCTGTGGAGCTCAGGCAGTAGAGTGTTTATAGCTGCAAATAGCAAAGACTGTGCTTCACTTCCACGAATAAGAGGATGACTTCAAACGTTTACGTGTTTGACCCCAACCACTTCAACCTCGTCTCATCTTCTCCCTCTCACCCAACTTCAGCGGGACATCCCCTCCCTCAGCTGTCTGTCCGCACGCCATTAGCAGGCCCTTGTCTCAGGCTCAGTTGAGCGATTCTGCACTGAGAGTCAGGAATGTGCCTTTGTGTCCCGTTAACAAAACAGAGGCGCCGGATTCTGGTCCGTCTTCAAGGCGCAGAGGACGGGCAGCCAGACGGAACAGGCCTCTCCGCTTTTCCACACCTTTTTCCAGCGCCTGCCTGCACAGAGCGCTTAGACGGCTCTGCACAAGAGACAGGAGCACAATAGGGTGTTTGTGCACGAATCACGGCTGAAAGGGAAAACGACATGGCTGGACTAATGCACATTTAATAGTGCTTACGCGAGCTGTGATAGGAACGGGTTTGAAGGTCGCTGGAATTAGGATTCTGAGAATTTCTAGTTGGCTTGAACAATAGCTGGGCTTGAAACAGCCTTTATAGTTATGGTTATGGTTTTAATTTATGGATTCCTGTAAGAAACTGAAAATCGAGGGCAGGGTTTAAACCCTTGAACTGCAAAGGTCTTGGATGTGGACCCACACTTTATTTCCGCTCTCTCAAAAGCACATTACTTATCGTATCTGTAGTTACAGAAGCGTTTATAGTAGTTACTGGATAAGTCTTAAGATTAATAACCGTATAATAAGCCTGCAGCTTAAGGAGATAAGAACCAGTGCTGGAAGTGGATCCAGGGTAAGGCATCTAGGGGTGGGTGATAATAATATGTTTTTGATGACTGGAGCAAAAGAAATGGCCTCAAATTTTTTTATTTTTTTTGGGGGGGGGGGTCTGGTTCCATTGATGTACATTAAAAGTAAAGTATGTTTTTTAAACTTATCATTTTGGAGATACGAGCAGCGATATTCAAAGGTTTGGGTGCCCCTAAGTGAAAAGTCAACCTTTACAGAGTCAACATCCTCTACAGAGTACAAACTTCTGTAAATAGTAATGCACTATCACTGTTTGTTCCTGAACACTCAGAAAATGTGGTCTGTACAAAAGTTATGGCACACTTTATGTTTTATGTTGTTTTTTTTTTCCCCCAATATGTTAAACTTAGCAAATAAATGGGAATTGTGCACTAAAATTTGCAGAAAAATCCATATTTAAGTTTCCTGAAGAGAATGTGATAGCTTATTTTTACTTAGAAAATCAACAAAATGTGCTTTATCACCAGGGATGTTGCATATGACTGTGTATGATATAGTTTTAATTTGTCTCTGCTGTTCTGTTGGTGTATTGTGCTTTTTTTCAGAGAAGCTAAATATCAGGACAGGTGTTGTGAAGGTGTCTTAAGGTATTACGATATTCCACTTTTGCCATATCGCCCACCCCTCAATGCACTGGTATTTGAGTTAATGTACTGCTTCAGGCGAACGAGTGAATGTGAACATGCTAGACGTGTATATAGCACGTTTTTATAACCTGCAGGAACACAGACACCCTTTCAGAGCCACCGTAAGACCACACATCCACACATACATATGCTTTGGTCATGGAAAGTAGGTGGCGAATAGGGGCTGTGTGAAAGAAGTAAAAATTCTGTCAGCGCTTCTCTGTGGAAGGTTAACTCCTACATTTCTTTGTGACAGTTTTTTCTCTGTATCCATGTGACAAAGCCAGTTCAGACCCCTCAGATATCTGAACAGTGGACACAATACAGCTGTCTGACCCTGCCTTTCACTCCTAGTCACGCTGTCTCTCCCTCTGAGCCCCCTTGTTCATTTTACTTCGTGTTTTTCTACTCATTTTATGCCCTTGATGCCGACAGCTTTTGAGTTGTGATGATTTATAAGGAATACTAGAGAGGTTTTTCACTGATGTAGAAGATTTGGAGGAGGATTGGTGGATGAATGGATGGATGGATAGATGTTTGGTTGCCAGGTATTGCACAGGTTCCCCCCCTTAGTAATTACTTTTTCACTCATTAACTTGAATTCTTTTTTTACACTGTAGAGCCTCATTTGTCGAGTTTATTTCCATTGTTTATTAAACGTGATTGCAAAAGTCGTTTGAGTTGCCCCCACCTCACTTTGCACTCTTTTTTTTGGACGTTTTGTTAGTGCCTCGAACGCTATGTTTATAAATGATGTAATGTTTTTCCCATAAGTTCACACAGCACATTTGAGAGTGACAGGCATGTTCTCTTAGGGAATAAAATTCGAAAATTTTATAACTTTTATAGTTCTTTTGACTATTTGTGGAATCACTTGGTGGAAGGGCTTCTGTCAGCAGTGAGTGCTGTGAGACCCCTGGGACCACCAACTTTTTTATCTGTTTTTTTTAAAAATGCTTCTTTTGAAATTATTTTGAGATACTCTTTAGAATGTGAGGGTTGGTTTTTTTCTATTCATTTTGCACCCAGCTTCATTATTCACACAATAGATGATGGGAGATGATGACTGGCTAATCCTCAACATATTTTGGCTATTTTTGAAGGATTTTGTTTTTACTTAACTAAATTATGTCCATTCTTTGTTTTAACATAGTTTATTTTACTATATCCGGGAGTATGTTGTGGAAAAAAATCACAGAAGTGTGCATCAGAAGAATACAAATACACATACAAAGAGCTTTCTTGGCTGTTTTAATTGGGCAGTTGTCCTGTTTTTAAGAAAATTTTTCACGGCAAATCTATTCGTAGGCTTTCAAAGGTTATTCAGAAACGACAGTCTAACTGACCAGCTAACCACTAACATCTCCAACTAGCTTTTTTCTATTGTAAGGTACGTTTCAGTAGACCACTTGAAAATACTGTTATGCAATTATATGTTTGTAATTAGGTGAAGTGAAACTAAATTAAATCTAGCCCAGCATTGCTAGTGATCCAGTGATCTGGAGGACTATCGTGTGGTTGTTTTAGATACATAGCAACTGGCATCATAGCAGTCATGATGACTCATCTCCAGACTTCCTCCGTAAGTGAGTATTTTCTCTTGTCTGTTATCGCTGTTTTCATTCCATCTGTATGTGAGATGTACGCACTATGGTACGCACTTTTTCAACCACAGAATTTGTTATCAGGGCAGAGCACACGCACCTACAGAAGTGGTGGTTATATATAACCGGTTATATAGAATCCTTCACTTTTCATTGCCTGTGCTGCTTGGTGTCCGCCTTCAGGGTTGCCAGGCACACAGTTTTCCCACTGAATTGGGCTAGTTTGAAATAGTTTTTTTCATTAGGTCCTTCAGAACTTTATTATTAAGGCAAACCATTAGTTATTGATATTTTATTGGTGGAAATTTGCTGAGGACTTCAATATCGGCCAACCAGTGTATTGGTCGGGCCCTTCGGGGCCTCAGAAGGTCTGTGGGAAAGACTGCCGTCAGACAGCTTTTTTTCCTCTGACAGTGACTGCAGTGCTTCATTAAAGTGCAAAATAACAGTCATTTGAGACGGAAATGTCTCTTTAGCGAGCATGGCTGAGTGACCGTCGATTAGTGTTTAGCCGTGTGGCCTGCTGGGGACAGAGACAGGGAGTCCCCCACAATCCAAACAGTCCAGTGGAGCCCGTTTATAATCCAAAGCCTGTGTGTGTGCTGTGTGTTGTGTGCAGTGGCGGTTAGCCTCCTGCAGAGATTAATTTTAAACCCAAGCTTGTGTGTGCTTGCTTGTATGTGCGTACAGTGGACGATTTTGTTTGGGGGGCAGCTGTAGAGTGCTGGTGGTCTTCACTTAACAGCTCTTTCAGTAAAGCACTGTTTAATGTGGCACCTCTCCCCTTCCTGCACAAGCATATATGTGTTTATATGTGTGTTTGTGTTTGTATGTGTGTGTGGGGTGTGCACGGTGCCACTTGTCTGGCATTTCCTGTCTGCCCACTGTGCCTGACCCTCAGTGACCTCTGGTCATGCAGTTGTTATCGCATCATGGCCCTGTCACGAAAACACACGCTTTTGTCCCAAACCAGAGCCCAAGGCCCCTCGCATATGCCCCTTTGTGAGTGTATATGCTTTTGGGCACGTCTCTTTGTGTTTATGCATGTATGAGCGAGCGCGAGAGAGAGAGAGTGACTGTGTCAAATTATTTAAACTGAACTGAAAGAGACATTATATTGGGAGCATAGTTAAATAAACAGACTCTCTCAGTTCATCTTTTTCTTTTTCACTCGCTCATTTCAGAGCCCTCATCTGACTCCAGTGTGTGGCACGGTTTATTTCAGGCCTCATCTGCTCATAAAACTGGCAGACAGAATGAGCTCATGTGTATAGGGTTATTAGTACGGCTGCCCCTGTAGACTAAAGTTGTCAACGAGTAACCTAGTGATTAGTTTTGGCGATTATTTGAGTAATTTTAGCTCATATACGTGAAATTTGTAATCACAAGCATACATGGTGTGGGTGCTGGTGTGGGTTTCCTCTCTTTCGATGATGCACACAAAAGCCATATGACTGCTAATAGCTCCCCCCTTGTGGGGGATGTTTGGTGTCCAAATGACACACCGATATTCTGGTCATTGTTCAAATGTTTAAATCGATTTCACTAATCGATTTTACTAAAGTAATCTTGACAGCTCTAGTTATTAGTAAGGCTGGCCTGGTAAAACTTTTGCACAACTTCATTTGCTTGGAACTAAGTTGCTTGATGCTAAATTTCACATAAAGCTGTAAAGTTGGTACAGCTGTTTAATACCAAGCTGTAACAACAGATACAACAGTATTACCCAGGGCTGGATATGAACAATACTTTTATGGCATGGATTTCTACAATATTACAGATTACCAAAAAATTCTGTCATTCAATACGGAATTTCAGTTCAGGTAGTCAGTCTTATCTGAATTACATTCTGAATGCATAGTATTAATTCTTGATTAGTCTTCAGTGCATTATGGTCAGTAAATACACTTCCAGCACCTCACACTCATGCACACGAGAACCCAGTGAATGAGAGTGAATGGAGCTAAACTGCTAAAAACGAAAAGTTAAAATAGTTTTTCACTAAAAAAACAAAGAAAACTTACCTTTTTTCTGCAGCAGACGAGTTTTGGGCAGCAGGAGCTAGCATTACTGCTACAGAGTGCTGATGGGGTGGCTGTTCACGCTCACTGACGTCTTTTATGTTGTTGTGTTTTAAGGAAATAACTGTATAATTTTATATTAAAAAATGTTTAAGCATTTATAAACTATGTTTTTGCTTAAATGCTCCATCTTAACCCTTTCATTTTCGACTCGGCGCCCTCTAGTGTTTGAGAAACCCGTAAGACATTACAGAGTGATAGTTCTCCTCTCTAAAAGTTCTCTGGTAACATGTTTCTGCAGTAGCTTAGGAGGCAAAAGTTTCACCACAGCACAGGTTCATTCCAGTTCTCTGAAGCCTCACTGACAAGTTTTGAGCACAAAGACTTAAATCTGAGAGTAAACCTGTGTATTTGTGTGTGGAGCTGTTAGCCTAAGCTACTTTTGCACTGCGTTTGCTAAAAACTAGCGTTAGCTTAGTGAGAGAGCCTGAGCTTTGCAAATAACCACGCACATTCATTCAGGTTCACTAAAACCTCACTGACGCAAGTTTTGAGTACGAAGAGTTGAATCTGATTGAGTAAACCTTTGTATTTGTGTGTGGAGCTGTTAGCCTAAGCTACTTTTGGTCCATGTTTGCTAGAAGCTAGCGTTAGCTTAGTGAGAAGAGCCTAAGCTAGCGTTAGGTTAGTGAAAAGAGCCTAAGCTAGCGTTAGCTTAGTGAGAAGAGTCTAAGCTAGCGTTAGGTTAGTGAAAAGAGCCTAAGCTTTGCACATAACCACGCATGTTCGTTTTGGCTTGCTGAACTCTCACTGACAAACCTTTAGAGATTGAGTAATCAAATCTGAGGGGGTAAATCTGTGTTTTTGTGTTTGAAGCTGTTAGCTTAAGCTTTGTTTAATGTATATCCTTGTAGCACCTGAGGCTAAAGTTTGCTCAGCAAGAAGCCTAAACCAACAGCAATTCCAGCTCCCTGATGAGGCAAGTTTAGAGGATAAAGACTCCAAACTAAGCGAGTGACATGGAGTGACTGGTGCTGGAGTGACATAAAGTCTTTAGGGATATTAAAGTTATAGTGAAGCTTATTCTTGTTTCTACTCTGCCTCATTTCTTCTGTTCAGTCTGTAACATAACTAGATAGAGATGACATGCAGGGGAGTGGGGGAAGGAGCGAGGTTTAGAAACGGGGCAGCAAGGGAGGTGTTCATATGCACAGTTATTTAGCAATTTATTACATGAGTTTTTTGTTTTAATTTATGACTTTAGGGGTACTTTACAATAAGCTATTGAAAAGAATTTCATTTAAAAGCGTCGTTGTCATTCAAATGAAGTTGTGAAAATTCCAAACATTTTTTTTCACTACCTTCTTCAGTCCACAATCCCCTGAGCAGTCCAGTACAACACTGTTTGCAATCACTCACAAACAGGTCCTCTACGACCAGGGGTTCCACAAAGCAAAATAATATGCAAAACTATCAAATTCAAATCATTAAAATTTTCTTTTCTGCTTGCAAATGCAGTGCTGATTGAAAGTTTACAGTCCACACATTTGACAGAATTTCTCTGGTAATTTCACTGAGCTACAAGTTAGGAATAACTCATCAAAATGGAAAAAGAGGCGTTTCAGGTTATATGCGCCATGGGGGGCCCAGGAGGGTTACAGGAGATAGATCAGTTGGGTTACGAGACAGTGAAGAGATTTGAAGTTTAATACTTGGTGATAAAAAGAGAAAGCCAAAGTGGGCCATGCTAAGAGTTTTGGGGGTCCTATAATGGCCTGTCTGTAATTTATACCAGCACTAAAGTGCAGTCAAGGCCAGCGTGATTCATCGTGTTTGCTCTAAATGAAGCGAGAGAGTTGCGAAGAGAAGAGTTTTCACATCCTGCTCACAGAGAGAGAGAGAGAGAGAGAGCGAGAGAGCAAGAGCGGAGAGAGACAGAGCGAAGCAGAGAGAGAGAGAGAGAGAGAGAGAGAGAGAGAGAGAGAGAGACAG